>CAIIXF020000006.1:4546529-4728007 GCA_903813345.2 Owenia fusiformis
TGCCTGCAAAAGGATAGTAAAGGCTGTGGATCCCACAATGCACTTGTAATAATCACAGACCACCTCATCTTTTCTCCACAAAAATGGTACTTCAACGAAGTAACGTTCCTTTTCTTGGTGGCATCCTTGCAGGGAAAAAAATATATTTTCGAGTTAGTAAGGTTAATGTAAAAAAGATAAAAGGCGGCATTATAGAAATATGTTGATAAAACAAAACATCAAAAAGTATGAACAGTTACAAGAAACAAACCTCAAAAGCAGCACTGAACAAATGAAAGAGATTTCATAATCCAAAACTACAAGATTTTATATTTATAATATTTAAATAACTTACGTGAATTAATAGTTTTTCCTGATGCTGAGAAATATTAAGATTCCTCATATTTAGCTGTAAAAAATATCTTAGATCAGGAAAACAAAAAATATTTATTATATACCTGTGACAGGTTTTCACCAAAAATAATATGAAATATTAGTTTTATTATTTTATGATTTTATGATTTGTGGTGCAATATATACAGGGGTTTTATTAGCAGCAGGCAACAGGCGACAATTTTCACCTGTTGTTCACACAAAATCGCCTGTCGTTTCTAGGGACTTTTCAACTTTTCCATGTTAAATTTATGATTTCCATTAATTTTGCCTGTTGTTTTCATTTATTTAGCCTGTTCTGAGAAATTCTAGTGAACCTGCTGATATGACTGAGAATGTTATTCTGTTCGTTGTTAAAAGACTGAAATCGCGATTGAGGTCTTTGTAAATGGCCAGAATAAGATCTGAGGTCATATATTTGCCATAAATCATGAAATCGAGTTCTTTGGATTTTAATATGATAAACAGACAAAAAAAATCTTTTTGCATTTATGAATTTAAGCGGTCAAACATACTCGAATATAGATAAATCTATTGTTCTAGTAATTGTGACGTCACATATCATATTAGAATCACATTTATTTTCACCACTCTCTTATTGGCTCACACAGTGAGCCTATGGGATCGACCAGTGTCCGTCTGTCCGTTGGTCCGTCCGTTGGTCTGTCCATCCAGTCAACATTGGTCGCACAAATTAAAACTGCTATTCGGATTGAGTCATATTCACATTCATTTTATCCATATCCATAATGCCTATTTGACCTATCATCACCATTTCCCAAGTTCACCTGGTTTCCGAGAAATTGCTGATTTTGACGTCAAAAACTCAAATTTTCTGTAAATATGAAGGTTCCCACTGTGTGAGCACAGGACCGTGGGTCCTTTATTCTGAAATTACTAGAGAAAATGTAAACATTGAAATAAATTATTTTAGAATTAAAGACTACAAAAAGTTGAATATCCCAGTGCTGCCCCGTTGCTTCATGGTTATTACATATATTGTCATATTGCAATTGGCAATGATAAAAGGATCTTTGATTTATACTGGATGAAAAAATGCAACAGCCAGTGAATATATACATCTTTTAGAAAACGCCTTTTCATTACTGATGTCACAAGCTTGGCCGATGAATACATCTTCTTATTTTTGTGACACATGAATAATAGAGTCAGAAATATGACTGTGATATGATAATGGCATATATCAAACTCGTGATTTCAGCATAAATACAATGAAGTAATAATTGATCACTTACATGTACTTGGTTTTGGCACAGTCTTTGGTCCTAGTTTTCTTTGAATGGCTGCAAAATACATTAGTGCACACATTGAAATTAAATTCTTCATCATTTAAATTAATGTGACTGAAGTATAAAGGGAAAAAGCAACACATTTGTTTAGAAGGTGAAGAAAATTATCCCACTGAACGGAGTTCAAGGGGGATATAGGAAAGCCATCCCTCAGTCTGTCTGTCCATCCATTCGTTATCGTCCATCCATCCGTAGGCTTATGCCTCATGGGTGTAGGACCTCTACTCTATTTCAAATACACCTGGTTGATTTTGTTCAAATTTTATGTATACTGATGCCTAGGGACAAATGAGCTTTGTTCAAGAAGAGATTTTCAAGATGGCTGCTGAATTTCAAAATGGCCACCGTTTTTTCATTAAAAACTGTAATCTTTTGATAACTCAAATACCAATGGATGGATTTGGCACATGTTGATGGTTAGGGACAAATGAATTCTGCTCAAGAAGGAATTTTCAAGATGGCTGCTGAATTTCAAAATGGCTGTCATTTTTCTTAAAAGAATGTTATCATTGATATTGATAACTCAAATACCATTTGACAAATTTGGTTCAAACATTATTTGATGATAGAAAAAGGGGCTCTACTCCAGGAGACATTTTTACTGAGTTTTAAAGTTGTGACTATTTTTGGTAAAAAAGCATTATCTTTGATACCTCAAGTACCATTGGATAGATTTGGTTCAAATTTTATATGCACATGCCTAGAGACAAAGGAGCTCTGCTTGAGAAGACATTTTCAAGATGACATTTTTCGTAAATAACATAATCTTTCCTAACTTAAATGGATGGATTTGGTTCTAATTTTATATGCTAATGCCCACAAGTTCAAAGGATTGGTATCGATATTGAGAAAGTTTTTCAGGATTTTTGAATCCCCGTTAAGGTAGTTGTTGCTAGTGTGACATCATTTGTGAATGTTTGGCCTCAAGTCTATCGTACAGGTGACAATCACTCTCTCACACAGCCAAGCAAATGCAAAAAAAGATGAGGAAATTAGAAGAATCCATCCAAATTTAGTTTTTATATCTAAAAAGCTGATGATCTCCTTTTTTTCTAAAGTAAGCTTTCATGCATATACTAATTATATTAATGTATAATGTAAAATGTACTTCGTTTACCCTGAATTGATTTCTTCATCTCAATCATTTCCTTCTTCATTTTATTCATAGTCTCCTTTATGTCGACAATCTCATCTTTTAGTTAACAAAGTTCATCAGATAAACTGGTGATGTCTCTCTTCTTACACATCTGCTCTCTCTTAGGACCATCTGTATTGGCTCCAACAATCATGTCTAACACCATGACAATTGCACATGCAGTTCCATACTTCATTATATTCATCGTGAGCTGTTATTTTGGGGCTATAAAGAAGGCATTTATGATAATACTCATTTACAAAAGTAATATTTTTATTTTTATACCTTTTCCATTCATCCATACAATGGTCAAATATTTGAAGGTTTGCTTCACTTCGTCCATTTCTTTGTTTAGTCTGTGTAGAAAGATTTTTCAGGAATACTCAAAAATATGTAAATATGCTTAATATATGATTCATCACTGTTAGTTAATTTGACTTTAACTACAACTTAGCTGACAAAATAGGTTATCTTCGCTCATAATTAGCCACACTAATGTCCTTAACAGATGAGAAAATTAAATAGTATCTTTTTCAGAAACCTTTATTCTGTATATAACACTCTATTTTTTAGAATGGGAATTATTTTTTGGAATGGGAAAAGTAAAATATATATGAATTTCAAACACGAGTGAGATGGCAGAGATTTTATTTTTAATTTAACGTGAGGTATAATGTTATACCTAATGTTGAACATAGCATCTTGGACTCAGCATGAGGTATAACGTTATACCTAATGTTGAACTTAGCATCTCTGATCCAGCGTGAGGTATAACGTTATACCTAATGCTGAACTTGGCATCTCTGACCCAGCGTGAGGTATAACGTTATACCTAGTGTTGAACTTAGCATCTCTGTCTCAGCGTTAGGTATAACGTTATACCTAATGTTGAACTTAGCATCTCTGACTCAGCATGAGGTATAACGTTATACCTAATGTTGATCTTAGCATCTCTGCTAATTATCCCACTGAAAGAAGTTAGTGAGGGATACAGGAAAGCCGTCCATTCGTCCGTTCATCCATCCGTTTGTCTGTGTCTGTCCGGGTGATAACTCAAATACAAGTTGACAGATTTGTTTCAAATTTTATAGGCTTATGCCTTATGGGTGTAGGACCTCTGCTCGAGAAGGAATTTTCAAAATCGACGCTTAATTCAAAATGGCCACCATTTTTCGTAAAAAATTAAATCTTTGATAAATCAAATACTAGCTGCTAGATTTTGTTCAAATTTTATATGCTGATGCCTAAAGACAAAGGAGCTTTGCTGAAGAAGACATTTGTAAGATGGCCGCTGATTTTCAAAATGGCGGTCATTTTTTCGTAAAAAATGTAATCTTTGATAATTCAAGTACCAGTTGACTGATTTGGTTCAAATTTGATATGCTGATACCTAGGGAGACAAGAGATACAGTTAAGAAGGATTTTTCAAGATGGCAGCTGAATTTCAAAATGGCCGCCATTCTTCGTGGCAGAACGTAATCTTTGATAACTCAAATACCAGTTGATGGATTTGGTTCATATTTTATATGCGAATGTCCAGAGACATGGGAGCTCCACTCAATAAGACATTTTCAAGATGGCCTCTAAATTTCAAAATGGCCGCCATTTTTCATAAAAAAACTTAATCTTTAATAATTCAAATACCAGTGGACGGATTTGGTTCAAACTTTATATGCTGATGCCTAGGGACAAAGGAGCTCTGTTTGAGAAGAAATTTTCAAGATGACAGCCTAATTTCAAGATGGCTGCCATTTTTGTAAAAACTTTTGATTTGCTACTCCGTGGAGTTGCTGTTTTCTAGTTGAAAAAAGTCTAATCATTGTAATCGCAGCCTATGACAAATTATGGCAGTTTTAATGCGCAGTTCAATGGAGGTAAGTAATTTAAAAAATGATATCACCTGTCAGAAATCGATTAACAGATAAATTAGCATTGCTTGTAATCCTTATGCTATCTTTGTTACAACACAACCTAGTATTCTTGAAGATGAAAATCTATTTCTTTAACAGAGGTGAGATCTATTTAAAAGAAAACATTTAATTGATAATTATCCCAACGAATGAAGTTTGGTAGGGATATAGTGAAGCCCTCCATCCATCCTTCTGTCAGTACATCCGTCCGTCCGGAAAAATAACAAAGATACTCTCAAGCTAACAATATAAGCAGCAACCTAAAGACGTCCGTCCGGAAGACAACTCAAATACTATTGTACAGATTTTTCTTCACATTTGGTGGAAAGGTGTCAATTGGTAAATAGTTGTATGCAAAAAATATTTTTTTCAAGGTGGGCACCGCTTTACAAATGGCGTTATTTTCGGGAGAATCTTATGTTTTTCATTTTAAACCAAAGTTATAAATATTTTTGTTTGAAATGTTGGTAGTACATGTATATTCACAACATCTATCTATTTCACATATATTCCATGTTTTTCGACCTGACCCCAAGGGGGGTGTATGGGGGGGTCGGGAAAACATAATTTTTTTAATTTTGAGATAATTTTCTGAAGTATAGCTTTATTATACTTAAATAAAAAGGGATGGGATTTCGCAAAAATTTCTCAATCCTTTCAAAATATGGCTATATTTAGTTATATGTCTGTCTTATTATCTGCAAATCAAGGTTAGAATAAATGGTAAATACAATATCAGACATATACAGATCGAACCCATGTGCTTTCAAAAGAAAAGTAGGCAAATCTGTGTTATGACATGAGAACTTCAAAATGAGCGGTGCCATGCTTCCCTTTTTTGATAATATTTCAAAAAGATTTAGATAAATATATATGTTTCTCGTATTATCTTGAAGAAAAATCAATTTTGAATATGATTAAAACATAAAACATGATTAATATCATTCAAAATTAAACAAAAAAGACCAATAAGAAAAAGAGGTATCAAAATGTTCTCTTCGAGTGTTGCATTGTGGGTAATTATTCAAGAACACATTCCAATAAAACTATAATTTTAGGGAGAATGTTCACTTTCATTATTGCCATAATTATGAGGATACATTATATACATCTTTCCTACTATTATTGATGTACATTATATACATAAAAATGTTAGCTTGTACTTAGTAAGACATATTTTGTTGGCCCATTAATCTTAAACTTATGTCTGTGGATATCTATGAGGACACCAGAAAGCCATTCTGATCAGATACTCATAGCTTCTTTCTGTTTCACCTGAAACATCATCTCAGGGCTGAGAAGAAATGAGATGTCATGATGCCAGATAGCCATCAGTTACATGAATTTGAGAGAAACATTTGAGCCCAGCATCACCTTGTATTTTGATTCTTTGATTCAGGGGCGTAGCCAGCTTTTAATCAGGGGGGATGCAATTGTCAAATTTATTTTCGGTTTTGGGTCGGAGGGGGGAGGGTGCGATCATGGCATAAACAAAAAGTTTACAAAAATGTATGCAATTCCTTCAAAATTGAGCTAGAAACTTCAAATAAAAAATTGTAAAGCTTTTCTTCTATCTCATGGTTCTATTTTGGTGCCATCACACTCATCGCACCCCCCCCCCCCCCCCCCGCCTAGGCCTATGACCAATGGTCATTGTCGGTCTCAAAAAATATATGTGATTCTAATGTAGAATATTTTGTACTTCATATTTTATTGTAGAAAATTTAAATTGGAACTCCAGACTGGACATACATGTAACATTTTATCTGTATAGTGTATCTGAATAGTAGGTCATGTATATGTATAGGTAGTGTGTTAAATTTTTTTAATTCATCTGGAAAATTTTAAAGAACGCTATAATTTTGTCTTTGTCTTATATATTGAATCAGCTTGCAAACTATCTTTAAGAGGGGAAACAGTTAGTTTTCTTAAGACTATAGCTTTGAGACAAACCCATAAATTTCATCTTATCTAAATAATATGTCAACCCCTCGGCTAACAAGCAAAACAGATGCTGGTCAGATCAACTACTGATGCATTAGCACCCAAATATATATGGGATATATCCTTGTGAACAACCTTGTGAAGGAACAATTGTTTTAAATACTAATACAAATTGTTCAAAAAAATACACTAGCAAGTTTTCATTTTATAAAAAATAACTTTTGAAATTAATGCCCCTCACCTACAAAAGACCCCTTGAGAAATTAATGGGTAATCACTCTTGTCAACTCTTAATATTCAACTATTTACAGCCCTTCACATAGATTTGAAGGGGATGTAATCATATAGATTCATTGTCAAAATAAAGATCTTACAGCTAATTACTCATCCCCCTAGATATATTTGATTGGTATGGATTGAGAATAAGACCTATAAATGATGATTGGGTATGAATATGATTGGCAACACCCATTTCTAGAAATATTAGATCAGTGACTAAACAAGTAAATCAAAAAAGGAAATAACCCACTATGGATCTATTGGTAATCATCCCTACTGATTTTTTATTTTCAACTCCCACTGATTAATTAAATTCATGGTCAGCATACATAATTTTGTAGCTAACCCCCCCCCCCCCCCCCGTCTATAATAAAAACTCAATATTATGGATACAACATAATGAATTTCAGAAGTTCAATATAAGTGTCAGAATTAATTGAATTGTGGCATATAAGCGAAATATATGAACAATTGATTATACCTGAGAGTTTCAATGTCATATTAGCCTGGTTTAGTTGAAATATCAAATCATTATGTCAACTACATGTATAAAGTAGTTTAATTCGATAAAAACTAAAAAATATTGAAATAGATACTTCTGTCCTCCATCCTAAATGCTTAAATTAATTAGATATACACTGAAAGGCAATCAGTTCAATTTGTTAGAATTGTTCTGGAATGGGCCATTCCATTTAAAAAATGTACGGGGGGTATGGATGCACAGGCTGAGACACCCCCCCCCAGAATTTTTTTCTTGCTACCCCCCCCCCCCCCCCAGAAAATTGCATCCATAACCCCCCCCCCCCCCCGGAAAATAATTACATCCATACCCCCCCCCCCAGAAATTTGCATCCATACCCCCCTCCCCCTGGAAAATTGCATTTATACCCCCCAAAACACGCTAGATCCCCCTGAGAAACAATATAAAGGGGTATAAGTTGCCCTTACCATGGAAATAGGTAATCAGTTTTCTGAATTTACAAATTAGTGTTAAAGGCACATGTTCATGGAAATACACAAGTCATCAGTACGTATACAATAGAACCACAAGTTATATTTCTCAAGTCCAAAAATATCTGCACCAGCTACGCCCATATTTCTTACCTCATTTTTGATTAAAATCCAACAGACTGAGTGTGAACTCAGTTTGTTATCCTTATTTTCTGTGGTTTGGTTATTGCGGTGAATTGTATTGCACAAAATTATCAATTCATTTGAGGAAGCATTACTTCATAAAATAGATATTATGAAAATTCAATTAGGTAGTAAGGTACAATTAAATGCCATAAAAAGTAACACAGCATATTGTCTAGTCTAAGAGATAAAGCTAGTGGAACTTAAAAATATGCAAATTAATTTACTACCTCAGTCACTTTGAATTATGATTTACATTAAAAAGATATGTTTGAACACCAACATTTAACATAAGATGTTTATAGTCTGAGTATTCCCAACTAAATTTCAAAAATACCGACTATAGGATTTAGTCTACTAAATTGATTCTATACACCAGCTTGAACATTCTCTCAAAGCTACGGCTGTCTTTTGAAATACTGGTCGATTTAAAAAGTCTTTTATGTCTTTTGATAAATAACATAATGTTCTGTGGAAGGTCTGCATAACCTGAGATTTTCTTGGCACAAGATAATTACCAGGCTTATACTCAGTCACTTAAGAAGGCAATGCAGATACTTTCCTGAAAAAAGCAAAGAAATAAAACACATGCCTTCATACTTTATTTTGTACCAGAAATTTTCAAAATATTTCCATATAGACGTGCCTTTAACAGAATGTCAGTAAGTCATACGCTCAGACTGAATTATTGCTTATATACTACTGTAACAGGATATTTCTAGGTCAACTTTTTTTATGCCTTTAATCTTGTCTCAACTTTATATTTTCACCTACTACTGTTAGCACATAAAGTGTATGTAAATACACTGTAGTATCAAAGATACAATCTCATTGAATTAGTCTGAAAATATTGCTTGTAGTTTGAAGTAACCTTCCTCAACCAACACTGGTTGTAAATAATGTAGACAAAATGAGTGAAGTACTTTTGACTCCGAGAAATTAGTGTACCTAATTAACAGTTCACAATTCTTTAGAATGTATGAATTACTAGAATATTCAGTGGTTTACTTTTGAAAATTTAAAAAAAATCCATTGAAATGTCTTACATTTTCAAAAACTCATGAAAAGTTCAATATGTGAAGCAAGTGATCACATAATTTATGACTGAATCAGATGCCCAAAATGTTGAACAGACATGACAGAAAGTAATACTATGAACTTATAACAAAAGTGTTCTAGATACTCTCATCTACTTGAATAAAGTTATATTTGAAGGCTACACATGTTGCAAAATTTGACTAATTTGTCTAAAAGTCTAAACAACAAGGAAGTAATTGCCAGATTGGAACCATCCTATATAATTATATTGGTTCCAACATTGTTAGTTTACATGTAGGTCACTGTCACATACACTTTGTTTTTTGTTTGGATCTAGTGTACTGTATACTGCTTGGAGCTCTCAATTCACAGTAAGGTCATGTGCCTTGTGTAATGTATCCTGATCTCTAGACAAGTTCGCTATTTTGTTATATTGAGGTTGTAATAGTTTTATCCTGATATATTCAGATGACCTGAGTACTTTCTCAACCGACTAAATGATTATGAAAAGCAAAAATAACGACTGAATATTTCATAATTAGTTAGTTGAACTCGCTACCATTGTTCACTTCACACAATCAAAATTAGAATGTAATGTTTCCATTGGTAACTACAATATTTTTTCATTATTTCTTATTTATTCAACATAAATTACACAAAATTTAATTTTTTACCCCAGTAGTTGCATTAGCAGAAACGGTTCGTTTTGGTAACAAAATGTCGGAATATGAAGGTACGATTTTTCTTTTTTCCTTAATTATTTCACACGTTGTAGGCAGAATTCCCACAACATTTTTATCATAAATGTTTAAGAAAATGTACATATTTTCGAACTAATAGTTCAGAAGACAACAGAATCGTCAATTTAATTCCTAACTAAGTTACATAAAAGGTGTTTCGAAAAACAGTTCTGCACTTTTAACCCGTAGCGTTTATGTAACTTGAGTGAGGAATTAATTTGACAATTCTGTTTTCTTCTGAGCTATTTTTTCGCAAACATGTACATTTTCTAAAACATATGATACTGATACACATTTGTGAGAAAGAATGTTATGGGGATTCTGCCTACAACGCATTAAATAAGGAAAAAAGAAAAATCGTACCTTTGACGTTCCAACGAACCAATTCGGTAACCAGTGTAATTGAGCGGATCACCAGTATATAGGATGTATGATATGAATAAGAAAATGTACTGTTTCACTTGAGAATGAAGATATTCTAATTCTCATTGTCTGAATTTAAAAATATTTAAATAATATGCATTAACTGTTTCAGAGAAAAAGGTCATATTTGTTAATTTAAATGATTCTTCATGTTTTTGGGGGAAATCGTGTTTTGCTGTTCCAGAAATGAAGAGGAGTTCTATGAAAGCCATGACTCTGTATGTAGAGAAAGTTATACCCTTAACAAGAGCATACCAAAGTTTTCCTTATCTTAGCATTAAGCATTATATAGGATCACAAATTTGCAAATATGAAACTCAGAAAAACTTGTATACAGCTAGTTGTAGCTTTGAATATACTTTGTTCTGTTGGCTGGGATTAGATTTGAAATAATAAACATGACAGAGATTTGGTGTCAGACAAGTCCATGCACAAAATACTCAAGAAAGCCTACGCAAAAAACCTGAGCCTCATTTGATCAGAATGATTATTATTAACCAATGCAACAAATAATATAAACAATCTTGAAAATTACCTTTCTTTTCTGTTTTCTGGGATTTTTTAACTTTAACTTTCTACTTGAGGAATACTTGAAGCGCACAGATTAGTGTAATTAAAATGTTTTGACATTTTGCCCTTGCAGGTCATATCAATTCAGAAATATATGTTTGAAAGTAATGGTTCATCCTTATCCCGTACCAGGACTATAGTCATGCATTGAGAGCATTCTTTTGCCTGTACGATTACAACTTGGGAGAATTATCTACGCCCCTTACACTTAAGATACCAACTTCAATTGATTCCTGGGTATTTTAGCATTCTTTTCGTGTAGTTGAATCCACAATTGTCTGGGCACATCGGCAGAACGGGAACATTTTTCTTTTTCATCGAGAGATATTCCATCACTTTCCAAGATGGCGGTTGGATTTAAAAGGGGATTCCCCGTTTGACTGGCCCAGAAGTGGCCCGCAAGCACCAAAAATGGAGGAATTTGACGGTTGAAATAAGTTAAATATTACACACAAATATTGTGATTAAAAACGAAAATTTCTTTGTTCTGCCGATAAACCCAGACAATTGTGGATTCAACTACAAGAAAAGAATGCTAAAATACCAAGGAATCTATTGAAATAGGTATCTTAAGTGTAAGAAGCGTAGAAAATTCTCCCATGTTGTAATCGTACAGGCAAAAGAATGCTCTCAATGCAGGACTATAGTCCTGGCACGGGATAAGTTCATCCCTTTTCATATGGTACTTTCACCATCTGTTCACTAATAGTAGTTTGGAGCACACACAAATATGAAATTAATAACAAAATATTTTTATGTTTTAGTTTCACTTAAAACTCGCATGTTTTGTTCAGCTACATTGTGTAAATTACTATTATACCATCAAAAGAATTCCAGAAAGAAACTCATGGAATCAACAGATCAATTGCAAAATGCTTGAATATTGCAACTGTTTTAATTTCTAATGTCCTCAAATTTATTAATGAACATAAACAGGGCTTTTCTAATTCTGTATTATTTTCTGTATTTGAATATCAATCTGAAATACTTTGTTGAGTTTCAACACTTGACCTAAACTGTACTTTTTAACTTTTAAAACTTGATAGTCAACCAATATAAAACTAACTTATAATTATCTTTTAAATTTGGGGACATTGTGATAGTGTTTTCCAGTGAATTCTTAGAAGCAAGACTGGAAAGTGAAATGTGATCTTGTTCTGTTTTGGCTCAAGGCAACCCTAAGACTGCATCTGGCAAATAAATCGCAAGCATATCAACAGAGTGACACTATGTTGACACATAAGCTTGAGGTTTTTTGGCTTACATTTAGAGATTGTGTACATTAACTGACTAATTACCCCCTTTTAAAAGACTGAAAGACACTCCACCCTTATACCACTATAGAGTACCCCCCACAGACTACCCCCCCCCCATTATTAACCCCCCCCCCCCCCGCAGAATTCCTTCGCAAATACCCCCCCCCCAAGAATATTCCATGGTCAATATCCCCCCCAGAATTTTTCGGTCAACACACCCCCCCCCAGAATTTTTCGGTCTCCTACCTCCCCCCCAGAATTTTTCAGTCAACACCCCCCCCCAGAATTTTGCATCCATACCCCCCCCCCCCCCCGTAAATTTTTTAAATGGAATGGCCCAATGCATAGGCAACAATTATACAGTAAAACATATATAGCTGAACATCTTCCAATCTGCACACTTTCTTTCCCTCCCATAATTAATAGATAATCATTTTCAAGATTAGTGAAAAAGGGCAAAAACTAACTGTTTTCTGCTCATCATATAGATACATTCACATGATATATTAACTGATTAAAGTTCAGCCCATCATGAGAGATTACAGTCTCATATCAGTTCCTTACCAGTAATTTGATCTGGTCTGAGGCCATAAAACATATGATTCATTTTGAATGTATAATGTGGATTATCAAGACATGGCCAACCTATATTGGAGCTTGGGGCATTAAATCTGACAAAGTTACCTATATAACCAATATAAAGTGTATAACATGCCCAATGTTATACAGTTTTATCTTCCAAACTAGTTTTTAATTTTAGGGTAGGTTAATGGGTTCTGATTATCTTATTTATTTGAGTTCAACATTAGGTATAATGTTATACCTAACGCTGAGACAGAGATGCTAAGTTCAACACTAGGTATAACGTTATACCTCACGCTGGGTCAGAAATGCCAAGTTCAGCATTGGGTATAACGTTATACCTCATGCTGAGTCAGAGATGCTAAGTTCAACACTAGGTATAACGTTATACCTCACGCTGGGTCAGAAATGCCAAGTTCAGCATTAGGTATAACGTTATACCTCACGCTGAGTCAGAGATGCTAAGTTCAACACTAGGTATAACGTTATACCTCACGCTGGGTCAGAGATGCCAAGTTCAGCATTAGGTATAACGTTATACCTCACGCTGGATCAGAGATGCTAAGTTCAACATTAGGTATAACGTTATACCTCATGCTGAGTCAGAGATGCTAAGTTCAACACTAGGTATAACGTTATACCTCACGCTGAGTCAGAGATGCTAAGTTCAACACTAGGTATAACATTATACCTCACGTTAAATTGAAAATAAAATCTCTGCCATCTCACTCGTGTTTGAAATTCATATATATTTTACTTTTCCCATTCCAAAAAATAATTCCCATTCTAAAAAATAGATTGTTATATGTCCAACTTAAGGAAAAGAAATCTCATTCATTTCATGTGACTGCCGCCTCAGAGTGATCTAAACATAACTATAATTTATGACAGTTCCTAAGCCTTAACAACAAAATGTCTTTTAAATCATAGCTAATAATACTTTTTGGAAAATCAAAGATATTGTGAAGCAATTTTAACACTTCAAAATATTTTAATTCTAAATATATGTAAAGAATATCTTTCATAAAAGGATAATATAAAATCTACATTACCTTATGTTATCTGAGTTGAACAAAATAAACTCGAATGAGTGAAAATGGAATTGTTTCTATGAAAATGTCATTGGATAACTAAAATGAAATAAAAATACAAAATTATCTTTTTTATTTTATCAACAGTCATTAATTTTCTGCACACACAATTCACAATGTTCTTTATTGTTTTTATTGCTCTGTTTTATAACTTTATCTGTGTTGACATTTGGATTATTAAAACAACCATTTGATATTATTCTTTCTAAATGCAACAGTTTATCACAAATAAATAATCTCAAAATTTGGAATTTTGCTGGTAAGGCAATCAACTGAAACAATCAGAATTTTATTTATATTTGGTGGATATGCCTATATGGTAAATGCCTAAATGGGTTTATGTAAAAAATATAGAACTACATGTAATTAAAATGTGCATAAGCAATGTCATGCAAAATCTTTTTCTATCCAATATCCCAGATGCGAGTAGAAATAATCTTGATTTACGTCATTAAAAATTCACAATTCAGTCAAACTGATCTCATATTTGGAATCTACATGTAAAATTACATTGAGAAATGTGGTTTTGAAAAGAATTAATCAACTTTGAAAATTTAATTTTCTTTGAGAATGTGACTTCTTGGTCGGGGAGATTCCCCATAGACCCCATGTTGTAAAACCACAAAAAGTGAAATATTTTTTCTTTTGTTGGGCAGATAATATTTTCTTTTACTAGACATATTCTAGTTTGTATAACTATGCATAAGGGTAATATGAAAAGTGAACCACTAAAACTGATGCATATTCAAGTTTAAGTGAATTTTTTAATACCCTGCCATGTTAATTCCCCCGAATCAGCCACCTGGTGGCGAAACTGGTAACTACCTACTCGCATCTGAGTAATTTGTTCTTCTGTTTTGATAGCTTATTCAGTAAAGCATCAGACTTTGAACCAGAATGTCCTTGTTTCGAATCCTACACGAGGCATTGAATCTAGCACATTCCCATTCATCTC
This sequence comes from Owenia fusiformis, assembly GCA_903813345.2. Classification (NCBI taxonomy): domain Eukaryota; kingdom Metazoa; phylum Annelida; class Polychaeta; order Sabellida; family Oweniidae; genus Owenia; species Owenia fusiformis. Next base: position 4,561,269 of record CAIIXF020000006.1, read on the forward strand.
TGTATCTGGCTTGCTACACTACTTCATTCAAGCACCCTCAGTTTAATACAGTTTAAATTGCACATGTTGGTTCATCAGGGGCATTTATGCACCTCTGCTCAAGAGGACATTTTCAATATTAAGCTTATATCATATTATTTTTCTCATTATGTGAATGAATGCTTGTCTATTTGCAGATGGACAAGTTCTTAACTGGGTTTGGAATGTCAGGACTGTTTAGTGGAGGGGGAAACAAAGCAGCAGAGCCAATACAGAAGTCAGCAAGTAATACTAGTCAACCAGTAACACAGGAGAGTTCACAATCTCCTGCTACCATACAGAAATCTGGCAAGGTATGTTGTTCGAGAGATCATAGCATCTCTTCCTGTAGCACTTTTAAGAGAGAGAGCAAGAGAGAGTAGGAAAGCTATGGAGGTTTTTTTATGTCAAAAACTATTTTACAAGTTAATTGATTTTATATAGAGGAGTTGATTTTTGGCTTAGAAGTGCATGATATACGAGGGTATATCATAAAGTTCTCATAATATCTCTCTAATTTTTTTATTTTTCAATATATTCTGATGAATTTTTCACAGCATGTGTAGTATAGAATGCTGTATTAACATGTCAAAAAATATTTGGTATAACAGAAATATTATTTAAGAAATGGTTGCCATAGTAACCGGAAATCAAGGCACCCGGGGCAAATAAAAAATCGTGCAGGAATAGCCCCAACTAACCATGTTTAAATGCATAATAAGTTATCAAATAAGCTATGAAACACATCAAATTATGTATTCTTGACTGTTTTAAACTATTATAATGGTCATGTGAATTGTGTGATCTCATAATGGATGATTGTAATGCTTCAGTAGAAGTGATGTTAGACACTACAATTTTTTTGTCAAATATTCCAAGGAAAGTCGATTTTCCACTTTAGTTCATCTTAAATAAATAATAGACCACGCTTAGGATGTAATAATGTTCATATCTTTACAACATATTTGTTTTAGATCATCTTTAGTATGAGCAAAGGATTTTTTCGAACTAAACTAAACTTTTTATCAATGTGAATATTATTTTTCTGATGATCCCTGCATCTATGCATTATCTAACTCAGTCATTTCTGATCATTAAGCTTTGATTCTCAGAGTCTGGTATCACATCTAATGAAGCATGTAAGCTTCCCCTATGACACCACACAATCCACATGATCAATTTATTTTATAGTAAAAGCATTGAACAACATATTCAAGTTAACATTTTAATGTGTTTGGTAATTTATGAGAGTTTATTATATATGTATTTCTGTACATATTTCTAGTTTTCTTCATGCACTGTTATTTACTCCAACTTTATATTCCAGAGCCATCTGAGCATGGAGGAGAAGCAAAGATTAGCACGTGAGCAAGAACAACAGATACGTCTAAAGTCACAAGGCCCACTTCAACCCAAGAAGGATATTAAAACAGTTAAGCCAGCACAAACTAAAGACCTTAGTGCCACATTATATAAAACAAACATTGCACCCCCTCATGCTAAACCAACAATGGGAATCAGCATGGATGATATGAGCAATACTAGGGGATCTAGTATGACTGCAAACAGAAATAATGGATCAAATAAAATGGGAGGTACTGGTCCTAGCAGCGGAACTTTGCAACCTTCAATACAGCCCCAAGTGTCAAAATGGAGTGGACAAACTAGTGGAAAAAGTATTGACACATCTGCATTTGACATTTTAGTACCAAGCACATCCCATTCAAAAGTAGCAATGAATCAAATGCAGTCATCGAACACAGGACAGAAAATGTATGGCGATGGTATGCAGCAGGGATTTATGGGAAATCAAATGATGAGTAGTCAAAATACTATGAGTAGTCAACCAATAGGGAATGTAGGTGTGATGGGAAATCAAGGAATGATGGGAAACCAGGGAATGATGGGAAACCAAGGTATGATGGGAAATCAAGGAATGATGGGAAATCGGGGAATGATGGGAAATCAAGGAATGATGGGAAATCAAGGCATGATGGGAAATCAAGGCATGATGGGAAATCAAGGGATGATGGGAAATCAAGGGGTTGTTGGAAATCAAGGGATGATGGGAAATCAGGGGATGATGGGAAATCAAGGTATGATGGGAAATCAAGGAATGATGGGCCAGCCACAACAACTTGGGTTTGGTAATTCTGCTAGTCAGTCTGGCAATTCTAATATTAGTAATGATCTTAAAGATATTTTTGGGTAAAGAAATAACATATTAATTGATATTTCATTCTTACTGTGCAATTATCTAACGTAACATTCCATGCCAAAGAAAAAATCCAAAACATGGCATTATTTCACAAGCTAGAGGGAGTTCATCCATTGATGTGTACATATTTTGCATACTTGTTACATCAAATTCAATTCAAGAATGTGTAAATAAATTAAATGTATTTGGAGATACTTTCTCGATTTGTTCAAACTAATATTTTATGTGTGTGGAGGAATATTCATGAAATACAGAAAGGGGATAATTGACAATGACTGAATAAGGAATATGTATTTATTATCATTTTACAATAAATTATTTTATAATGAAAGCTGACAAACTACCCTGTTTTTACTAGTTTATACTGTATAAATGCTTAACATAACAAATAGCAAGGCAAAACAATGTTTATGTCTGAGACTAATTGTTTCATTGTGTGTCAGGTTATTCCAATTGTGTGTCTCTGGTTAATTCAATATGTGTCAGGTTATTCAAATTGTGTGTCCGATTATTTTAATTTTGTCTGATTATTCCAATTGGTTGTCTGGTTATTTCAGTTGTGTGTCACTTTATTTCAATTCACAGTTAGTCTGCTGTTATTCCAATAAATGCATATTTGCACATGGTACACACTTCTTGAGTTGCAAGCAGGTTGAGTTAATACGAGTCATATTATACATCACTATTTAGGCTGATGTATTTTAGAAGTGTCACAATTACCAAAACCCTGATGCCAAATGCCAGTCACAAAAAAGGACTATAAACAATGTTTCATCGTTATTAACAAAACAAATGTATTAACATTTAATAATAACTATTATATTTAGCTTTAACTTTGAAGCAAGTACAATTCATACAAATCTCTGTATTCTACAGTGTGCGAATATTCACAGTCAGGAATCCATATTTTTAGAAATTATCTTGAAAGGGAACAAATTCCTTTATACATTAACCAACCGTATATTGTATCTGTGGTCTCATACCAGAGAGGCTTCACTATAAGATTCTACCATGTAAATGCATTTGAGCATTCACATGTAGTTTTAAAAATATACACAGATTCTGAAAGAAATTATAACTATTCTCAATGAAATAAAACTAAAGTTGATAATATCCTATTGAATAATATAAGGGAAGCTGTCAAAACAAAGATGCTGAAGCTGAACGAAACATTTGGTTTTAGGAGATTTTGGTAGAAACTTTTCCAGTCAAAGTTTCCCATGTTTGTTCACCATTTGTGGCATCTTTTTGAAATCCAATAAATGGCTTGAATTTTTTGGAAAAATTTAATTGTAAAGGGATGTGTCAAAGCCATAACATCAGTAGCATCACTTCTTTGACAGTTTCCTTGGAGATAAAAACATGAATGATCCAAACTCATTTCACGTTCACCAATAATATTTCTGAGGTGCCAGTGGAGTCATGGACCATATAGGTGGCAGTTAAATCGTTGTCACAAGTTGGTTGTTCATAACACACATCCTATTGCTTACACCCCAGTCACATTTGTCATACGGAGGCCGTGCGTCGACCGCAGATCAATTAAATCAGTGTATTTCTGCGGCGAGCGTAGGAAAACTACGCTCGCCTTGCGGCCTCCGTACGGCGTATCCAGTTTTTTACAGGCCGCAGGGTCGCCGTAGAAATTATAACTCGGAGTTGTAACATTTGTTCATTTCTGAGGTCCCCGTAGAAATCAACTGGCTCAACAAGATTGAATCATTATTTGTCAATGTTTCACGATCACATTTCATTTGATATTACATCCTAGCACTATAAAGAACATTTATAAGTTGTCCTGATGTAAATAAAATGAAAAAAAGTATTATTTATCAACAGAAATTTAAAATTCACCGTGCGGCTGCCGTGGGAAATGTGACTGCAAAAGTATGAGAGCGCAGAAATTCCACGACGAGCGTAGAAATGTTACTGGCCGCAGAAATGATAGACCGCAAGGTCGCCGTAGGAAATGTGACTGGGGTGTTAGTGTGTAAATATACTAAATATGGCTGTATAAATTGTTGATATATTTTTGAGTGAAAACTCAGGCATCATCAATACACACAATTTATCAATGAAATTCTTCATCACCTACTGACAGTCCTCAAAACCACTGGCTGTTTTCGAATTACAGTTACAGAAAATAACACAAAATTTTGCATAGTGCCTTTATTCTATACATTGAGGATATACATATGGAGAGTGATTCAATATCCTGATATATAACGACTGCACAATACTAAACTTAACTTTAAGCAGTAGATATGGAATTTTCTGTATTACATTTCTTAGCCAAAAGTTCAGTTCCAAATGTCACAAATTGATGGAAATTAACTTTTCAGATACAGATATTAGAGGCTAAAAAATGTAATACGAAACCTCAAATATCATTACTTGGTATAACCAGCTATATTATAGAAACATATCATTTTATAGTTAGTACAGTATTTACTCACCTATAGATCATTGAATCAATCATGAACAATGTAAAAACATTTAACAAAGAGCACATAGAATTGTTGCTGTATTATTGCTTTGCAATGCTCTCTGACAAACATACCAGTCTAATTGGTTACATTACATGTGATGTTACTACAAATAGGTACTATCAGCCTTGGAAATATTACTGCACATCAAATCATAAACCCATTTCCTAAATGACCCCCTGCTCTTAGAATATCAATGTTACCCTAAAAATAATGATGATACTCTGAATACTTAATGTTACCCTTAGAATATCATCGTAACCCTCAGAATATCATTGTTACCCTTAGAATATCAATGTTACCCTCAGAATACCAATGTTACTCTCAGAATAACTTTGTTACCCTCAGAATATCAATGTTACCCTCAGAATATCATTATTACCCTCAGAATATCAATGTTACCCTCAGAATATCAATGTTACCCTCAGAATATCATTGTTACCCTCAGAATATCAATGTTACCCTTAGAATATCAATTTACCCTTAGAATATCATCGTTACCCTTAGAATATCATCGTTACCCTTAGAATATCATCGTAACCCTCAGAATATCATTGTTACCCTTAGAATATCAATGTTACCCTCAGAATACCAATGTTACTCTCAGAATAACTTTGTTACCCTCAGAATATCAATGTTACCCTCAGAATATCATTATTACCCTCAGAATATCAATGTTACCCTCAGAATATCAATGTTACCCTCAGAATATCATTGTTACCCTCAGAATATCATTGTTACCCTCAGAATATCAATGTTACCCTTAGAATATCAATTTACCCTCAGAATATCAATGTTACCCTCAGAATATCAATGTTACCAAACTATCCAATATATACAGGGAGTCATTACTGTGAACATCATGATATCGTAATGTAACCTTTTCCTGTTGACTTGGCAACAAGGAGCAATAAACAATATTATTTCTAGTCTACATATTGACTTTGTAAATACAGCTGTCATGCTGGAGACTAGAATTATATTAGTTGAATAGATATAAGTATGTAAACTTAATAAGACTAACACAGGCGGCTAGGCCATAATGTTACCATTTACATGGGTATAAAGTTTTAGTACATTGCACTTAGTATGTTGTGTTATTTGTGTTGCATCCATTGGGCTAATTGAATGTTAAATGTGTTATTTTGCCTATAATACAATTTAATTCTATATTCAGCTGTGGAAAGAATGCATATTGCCATCCAGGATTGCCTATGTCACTCCCTGGTTGTCATTCTCTTTTGAGTTGGTTGTATCAACAGGGTAGAGGGTGATAGAAATAATTTTTAAATAAAGAGGGCAGGCCATTCAACTCTTAACCCCCCCCCCCCTTAGCTAAAAAATTCTTTCAAAATCATGCAGTTTTTCACTATTCTTAGCATTTTCACATGTGATTTTGGGCCAAAAAAAGTGAACTGCCCCCACACCAAAAGCCAGCTACGGGCCTGTTAAAGTAAAAAATCAAATAGCAAACTGAGTTCTGGAATGCACAGCTACACCTTTCTATACTCCATAGATTTCAAGTACTACACTAGGCTACTTTATAACATCAATATTAACAATTTTTACCCTTCTATAACTCAGATACAATACAGATCCCATCATACCATTAGCTTGTTTGCAGTAACATAGCTGATGCAATGCAGGCCCGTAGCCAGGGCATAGTGCATTCAATTCCCATATATGTACTTTGAATCACTTATTCCTCTCAAAACCACTGTCTTTGGTAACTTCTTTTATCAATATGGCAAAGTCAGCATGCATCCAGTTTCTTATACAGTCAGACAGCAACAGCAGATGACAAGTTGACACTCCTATCAGTTATGTAAACTAATCCAAAATTAACTGTGATACAATGAGAATGGAATATTATATGTAGTTAATTAGGGGTGCTTAACAGTATAGTAAAACCTGTATAAAGTGGATACTTAGTTGTTCATAGAGAGATGGTCACATGAAAAGTGCCCAGAAACATAGATGTCAATAATGGGATATGGCCAAATATGGGATATGCCCAAATATGGGTAATACCCAAATAAGGGTTATACCTAAATATTGGATATACCCAAATACATGTAATGGATCTGTCCAAATGTTGGATGAGTAATCACATTTTAAGTGTCCACACACTTGTTTTACTGTACATGTTTCAGCGCCTATATGTGCACCTTTATGTGTACCGTAAATGTATATAATATTTGTAGTTTGTATATTTGAAATGTATTACAGTAAGTTGGATAATCTAAAAATAGTAAATATAATATTACACTGACCTTAGCAGTAGAGTGGGTTATTTATATTATAAATGTATACATATATTTTTTCACAGAATAAATATATTAATAAAAATAGATAATTTGTAACATGAAATATATATTAATTTAATTATACATACTATTATGGAATGGTAAGTCTGATATATGGCTTTAAATTTAGAGGTAAAGTTATACGTCTTGGATTGGATTAAATGTATTTTTACTTGGCTAAATATATTTATTAGGCTAAATATTTTCTTTGTACATACAGATCTACTATAGATGTCATTCAATAAGTTCTGCTACAAAAACATAATATTTTAAAAAGTTATTGAATGATATATACAATATGTCGAAATATGGATGCAATTAAAGAGTAAGATTCATTACAGAAGTAAGATCCCAAGCCATACATTATTTACTAATTTTACTGTCTCCTTCAAAAGAATTTTAAAACTAAATGTGGAAAATATTATCAGAAAAATCTTGACACTGTTACATTATCTATTAAAGAATAATAAAAAAACTCACAATTATAACAAATATTCCATTGGACAACAGATAATAAAAATAACAGGCTTTCTTGATATAAAGGCACAAAATGAACTCTATTTGATTGAGCTTGGTTACCATGGTATTGCTTATAACAACAACACTTATGTCAGTATGGCATCCAATTGCCATGGTAACTTAAAGCATCAAATAAAGCTGTTCAAATTTTGAACAGTGAGTATTAATAACATTGCACCATTGCATTTTCATTTTTCCAAAAAGTAAGCAGCATATCTTTTTGAAGAAGTTTGTGTACTAAAAATACATTGCGCAACATGGTTGCTATGGAAACTTGATATCTGCATTGGCATAATTCCTATGGTAAAACTGATGAATTAACACTATATTTCACCATAGCAACAAAAGAACATTCCATTTGAAAATCAGTTACCATAGCAACAGCTGATATTACAATTTGGTAACTATAGCACCAATGTATAGCAAGACATATTAATATATGATTATTATTTGAACCATTAACCAACCCAAACTACTGCTAGGTTTTTAACAAGTTAAGATTAGTTTGTAATTGTGAAATCTGCTGTTGTTGCTGCTGTAGCAGCTGTTGTTGCAACTGTTGCTGCTGTTGTAGTTTGCGTTCATGTTCCATGCCAGCCGCGACGTAGGAAAATACACACAAGACTGCGTAACAAATCTGGTCTGCCTGCAATTACACAATAATGGACTGACATGTACATTTGCTTATAGTTGTACCCTTATAGTGATATTAACAGCAGAATATGTATAGCAGTGCCACGGGGGTCTATTTTTGGTATAATCATAATTTGCAATTCCTAAAATCATTGTCTACTTTGAGGATAATTAATTGACAATGGTTCCAAAACCAAATGAACATATCTAAATGAACCCATGACTACTGATTGAAAAATATAAAGTGTTCCATATAAAGTGTTCACATTATATACATGTACCTATAATCATCGTACTATAATAAGTGATGTAATAATGTACTATTATAAGTAACATAATCATTTTAATCATGCAAGATTCAATTATTCATTTTAATAAATAACTTCAAAAGCATTCAATATAAAATCTTGATTAAAACATTTGAAAACCAAAATGCATATTTATCGTGTAGTCAAATGTTAATGGTAATTATTTATCTTATTTATTAAATTATGATTAACTGCACATTAAAACATGTGTATAGAGACTAATAAAATTAGTAATAGTGTGCACCAACTACAAAATGCATCAATTCAATATAAACATGAATTAGAACAAGAGAAAGGTTGAGTTAACAAAGTAGAAACAGAAACATATAATCCCTCTGGCATAACCAGGCTTGCCACTCATTTTGAGAACTCCTTAGAACTATGACAACCTGGATTTTGTCAATAATAAAAGGCCGCATTATGACGTTACATTTCAAATCTCCATTCTCTGATAATCAATCACAGCATTGATTGTAAAAAATTCCTCTAGCTTAAACAACAAATCCAGATTTGGTTGGCAAGTCTCCCTCAAAGTTAAATTGAAAATGATGAGACACCAAAAAAGGAAATGAGACCAAAATCATATCATGCAATTCCTAGCTTTAAGGACAGAAATGGCCAAAACCACATCACATGGATATAAGAGAAAACTAGTTTATTTGGAAAATACATTTTGAAAGAATAATTGGAAGAATTTCAGTTAACAAGCAAACAACATGGAAGCTTTGCATAGCTATGTAAAACATTCTCAAAAAACGAAACTCGAATTTGTATAACAGTAACTTAAAAGGAGGAAATGAGTGAGATTTTATATTTTGGTTATTATCTGAATGGATACATAGAGATTATCCTATATGAGGTTCAGGATATTGGGATTATCCCAAGGCAAATATAATATATCTGCCCGATGGCCGCAGGTCCTGAGGGAAAATATATTATATTGGCCAAGTTATAATCCCAATATCCTGAACCGACTATAAGATAATATGTTTATCCCATACCAATCTAGGTCATCTGGTTCACTTTGTTCAATCGTGGAAATATTTTAGAATATTCATGTCCAGTTTTGTTTTCTTGGCTGTGGGCGGATTTTCCTGTTCTCTCAGATATTCCCATATTTATTTTCTCAAATTTTTGATTGATTAAGTGGATGCTCCTTCCCTTTTTTATACCATCAAACAGATCCCGATTGTCTGTGTTTTCTCCATTGTCATTTACAGTTATTATGCGAACATTACAAATTATGAACAAATATGCGAGCGGCAATCATGACGTAGCGGGCAGATATACATGTAGTTCGGAGCGGGACGTAAAGCTATATCTGCCCACTGATGAAAATATAAGTTTTTACAAACCGGCTTTATGTACCTGTAACACGTCCAAGTATGGGATAAATTATATTATCGTCAGGATAATCCCAATATCCTGAACCTCATATATCATATTCTATATGTAGATGAGAGGATTATATATATATCATGAAGTTAACTAATATATCCATGAGAGGACTATGTGTATCCAATAAAGTATATGAGGGTACCATCCATGAGCAATGAGACACTGGCTTAAATAAACAGGAAAATTCAACTATCAATGAGAAGGGATGGATGTGTTAGGAGAATATTGTGCATTTTATAAGTTGTTAAATCTAAAGGGTTATCCTTATAAAGACTATCATAAAATACTGAAGTATAGTAAGTGATGTTATTCATTTTAAGTTAATGTTTTGATGTGTTACAAATTACAATGGTATATATATTATATATTTAGTTTGGTTTGCTACCATGCCATGAGACGGCCACATTACTGTGATGTGTAATTCATCTGACTATTACTGGTCAGAATCAGGAGACAGAAACGGCTTTTACATTCTCTTTCAAAAAAGTAGATAGTAAGTGCTGATTTTGATATTTTTAATTCTCAATGAATTAAACTAATTTGCCCTGGACATTTCGTGGACGTGGACTTTGAAACTTTGACCACATCAAGCTTATATGACAAAAACTCTGCCATGACAAGTAGTTCCTATATCACCCAAAATTCCAATGATATATTCTATTGCTTAGGGTATGCTAATGTGATTTGCAAGATGGCAAATGAAGAATTAATTTTATGAAATGGGCTGTGGCCTCCATCTTGATATAGCAACAATTCATCTTGACGATTTCTGGTATCATGTTGTTTCTGTGTCATAAAATGTTGGGGTGGTTGAAGTCTCAAGGCAAGGTGTCCACAGCAAAGTGGTTAATTCAATGAAAACTAAAAATATAGAAATCAACATTTACCATCCGCCATTTTGAAAGAGATGTGACAGCTGTTACCTTTTTCTGATAGTGCCCAGTGTACATGGAGTTCCACGCTTGGGAAAGGTAGTTTATTGCAAACGTGTTAGGAGCAAAATGTTATGAGCAAAACAAGCAATAAAAATATACAATATTACTTCAGCCATTTTGGATTCTAACACTTTACAGACATGCTCAAATATTCCAATTAAATCGTTAGCAATTTCACGAGGAAATTAGTTGAAAGCCCAAAATGACAGAAGTAACGAAAGAGGGATATTAAACATGAGTCAAATAATAATAAAGGGCCTAGATTTGAAAGTTTACCATGTGGCCTCAACATTTCGCTGATATTATCGAGTCTGCATTCGCAAACATTCTGGATGGACTGTTAGAATGCGGTGAAATGTGAGAACGACTGCATACGCCTAGATATAGACAAATATAGTCAAATATAATGAAACTGTACAAGCTTCACATGGACATTCTTTCCATTGGTGTATCATATCACTATACTATGAAACAAAGTAACTTTGTCTGCCGAATCAATCCCTGATATATTTTCAGCTCGATTTTTTAATAACAAATTCAATAATCAAAGGTTTGAATGATATTTGTAAAATGTAAAACTACTTCTACTGGGTGTAAATCACAATACATGGTGGCAAAGAGCTGAAACAAACACAGCAAATTCTCATACCAAAAGTACGAAAGGCGCAAACTAGTCATGACAAGTGGAATCTTTCAATACTTCTATTTAACAAACAACACCATAAATACTAATATGTGAAGAATTTAAAATAAAACTACAAAATAATGCTTTGTCCATGAATGGTTGAGTGAGTGAATTTCTAAAGATCAATTGAGTCAAAATAAATCGATTTATAATAAAACAAAAGGCAACTTGTCACATACCATGCTTGTCTTGTATTTCCTATGAATTACTTGTTGAGTTTTGGCATCTGAAAAATAAATGTGAACATATCAGAACATATAAAGATTGAACAATCAAAGTATCGTGTAGTTATTGCTGCTATAAGCCCTAAAAACCATTTCAAATCAAAGTTTACAAAATGAAATATATTAAACAGTAATTACAATGTAGGAGTTTTTCGTTTGACAAATAAAAATAATTTTTTCACAATTATGCCTACAGATCTTCAAACACAAAATAGAACAAAATTGTCTTTAAAATATAGATATATACAATATACATATCAAATATTAACATTTATTTTTAAAATGAAATTATGAAATATACTATTAAATAAGTTGTTAGTAATTAAAGACTAAGACAGGTGGAGTATAAATATATTTACCATCAAATAGAAATAAAAAAATCCTATACTGATAAACTAAATACTTATACTTAACCTTCTGTTATATATTATTAATATAATATTATATAATACTCTACATGCACATGTTAGATACGCACATTTGTTGCGCTGCGACTGTTTGAATGTTACATCTGCATATTACAGACTTCCATTTGTGTCTGAGGTTACATACAGAAGGACATAAGACCATCACCAAAGTAAAAAATATATATTGAGGAAAACAAATGAAATAGCTTGCAACACATTTCATGGTCCTTATGAAGAAGAGAGTTTGGGGGGTGGTTCTTGAGATATGTTTGTTGAAAAATGAGCGTAGTAACTGAATTATAAAAAGACATGTCAAAATGAAAGAACTTTATCAAGACAAAGGTTTCATCTAACTTTTGAGTGACCCAATTTTCCCTACTGGATACACATATATGTGTAACAGCTTTTATAACAATCCAGATAAAATCACAAGTTCCTTTGCCTTCAAATGAATATTTCAACATCTGATTCTCTCAATGTTATTTACAACAGGACCATGGAACAGTTCCAAATGAGATGGTTTGTTATGAAATCTTATGTATCTTTTCTTTTTCTAAAAGATATTGTATCATTAGTTTTGAATTTGTAATTTGTCATCAATGAAGCCATTTATTTAGTGGTGTTGGTTAGAAGGAGATTGCTGTTATAATGTGATATCACTAAAACAGTTGATCGGATTGTCCTACACTAGATTTATCAAATAGTGTTAAGCATTTGTAAATGTTTTATGTTAATATATGATTTTCAATAAGACAGAAAGAGAAGATTCCTAGAAAATCTTGTACCATATTTCAAATGGAAAAAGATATCCCTGGGTGAAACGAAAAAAATCAAGAATGTTTAAATATTTCCCTCTCAGAGTTCTAATTGTCGGATAAAGCTTACGACAATATCACAAACGTCACAATGCCAGTATAAACGTTTTAGAAAAATTGGTATGGTATTTTAACTATAGTCCATGTCAAGCATAAAATAGCTGAGACATGGCTATTTTACGTTAATCTGGAATATATTTAAAAAATAATACGAAAGCCATGCAGGATGCTAAAAATAAAGAATCCTCAAAAATGGCATGGTGGTCAAACCTATGAAATCGTCAAAACATGACAAACCTCTAACTGATAAAAATTGCTCTGAAATAACTATAACAAAAAATCCTGATTCATAAAATATGGCTGTTTTTCAATACAAAGCGTGCAAATCCAATCCAATCCAATCCACCACCGTGCAATTTTCAGCAGGAGAATAAACATAATTTAATTTGTGAACGTTGTGAGAAATGATCTTACCAAGCTCTTCTATTACAAATATGCCACCCCTTCGATGTGTGTAGCATTTCTTTATGCGACTGAGCTCTATAAAGTACTGTAAATAATAATGTGAGAGAGACTACATAAAGCACGCCTTAAGTGATTATAAACTCTCAGTTTAGCCATATATGACATACATACTATATGACTATATAGTACCATATGACTCCTTAGCCACATATAGCTCACTTCACTTATGATGCTACCAAAACATGTGAAATTTGTTGCAACCAACTTTTACTCAAAGGCAACAAAACTGGAACATTACTGTTTATTACACAAGACAAGGTCAAGTGAAAACTGGCTAACTAGATAAGTGCCTCATTTTGAAACACTGCCTCATTTGAAACACTTTGCCTCATTTGAGGCACTCTGAGGCACTCGTGAGGCCAAATATTAGCTTGATATGTCACTTTTCCATTATAACGTGTTGGTAGCATCATTTCAAGGGCTGAGAGTGATGCTTGTAGTTGCAATCCTACAAATACTGAAGAAGTTGTCATAGCAACAGGCTGTTATTGTAAGAAGAGATGTTGTAGTTTAAGAGAGGAATGTTGTAATTGTATATTACAACAAAATTTGAGAGAAAAGAACAATGAGTCAAAAAGTACACTCTGAGAAAGCACACGAATTTGACACACATAGATTTGGAAAAAGGAATTTTCAGATTGCCCATAATGCATCTGTTACTAGCAGACGGCACAAGAGAGGTATATAGATCCCATGATGGATCTGTTATCAAATTGAACAGATGCCACACAGTAGGGTTTGCTTGTTTTTGAAATAAAATTCAATAATGAGAATAAAGTATCTAATATAATAATAATAATATATAAAACAGCCAGATTTCATTCAAAAATTCATTCAAATAAGTTTGGCTGTGTTATACAAATACAAAATAATTATTCAATGAAATAAAACAAAATAAAAATAATGACATGCGAAATATGGGCAATGACAAGCAGTGAACTTGAGAGATGGCCTCAACTATAAGAGGGTTACTATAAGGATCAGGGCTCCCCTGAAACTAACAGGGATCAGGGGCCCCCTGTCTCAACCCTCGACTAATCTACCGTGTTAAGTAACGAGGAATAACTAGTATTTGTACCTCCAATTCCTGCCCCGGTAGGAAGCATGAGAAGAAAAAAATGTTAGCATAAATACACCATCACCATGGCAACCTGCCAGGGACCATCTCAAAAGTTCATATAAAAAGGGGTTAAGGGGTAATATTAGGGTAGTTTTGCATCGCATCAAGTGTATATATCGAGTTATTTATTCTCGATTGTAAAAACCTTTGAGAGGGTCCTTTAATTTGACTTTAAATGGTACATAGAATGTTAGTAAGTTGGCTTATAATAAATAGTGTGTTTCTAAAAGCTATGGGTCTTAGTGTTACAATAGAATAGCTTTTCATATTTTGATATAGACTTTGACATTCAATGCAAAAGATACCATGATGGTCCATGCTTTAGCTCAAATAACAGGAAAAATTGGTCGATGAAAAATTAGAAATAGAAAATCATATCAAAGACACTAAGGACTGTTTCATCTTTCACATGTAGAAATAGAAATCTTATTCATTATCACAAAACACATTTTTGACCAACATGAAATCTTTTGCAAAATTGCGCCATTTCCACATTTGGACTGCCTAAAGCTATATGTTCTCTGTTGCTAACACTACTTTATAAGGCCTAGTAGTACATTGCTACCCTAATAGATGACAGTAGTCAGTAGGGAAATATACACACAGATAGAGAGGGTACGTTGAGTACATACATATAAACAACATCAAGACATGTTAAGAGTACTGTATAATGAAAAAGCATGAAAGGTAATGAATCTTGCATCAGGTTGTCAGAATATAGCAAAGCATCTCACATTTTGGTAAAATCTGAATTCTCATTTAATTTACAGTAAACTGAGTCAATGTTCAAGCTCATTTAAGCCTTGTTCAAGTTAAATGTGAATCAGTTTTAAATTTTTAAATTTACAAACCAAGTCATTTTGTTCAAAGTTAAGATCTGAAATCTTGTTCAAATTATCATCCATTGAGCCATTGGAGGTGTTCAAATTCACCATACTTAAACATAGTGCACCTACTCTGTTGCGCAAAGGATCCATAATAAAATGGAGTAAGATTTCTGTAAAAAACTAATCTCATATGTTCGTTTTGGATTCAGTGGAATTAGGATGTGGAATTATCAAAACAAATTAAAATAAAATTAAGTTTTTGTTTGAAAGTATGTCATAAATCTCCATAGTTTACGAAAAAATAATTGTACTTTGCTTTCGATCTGAGACTCTATGGAAATAGCATCTCCAGTTTTGACAAAATATGATTCTATCAAAAGTCACACTTTTCTGACACAATACTGATATCTTGTATACGAGAACTAATGTTAATGTGATGGTTAAAAACTAGCTTTTTGAAATCAAGTTTTACACCAATACATGGGTCCCTTAACACAACAGGTTAGTGTACATGTTAAATGAGACACACACTACAAAATGACAGATTAGGCTTTTCAAACTGGCCAATTGAATTGGTGCTTTTGATGTGGAAAACGACGTCACAAATTTGTACATGGAGGTTGCTGTACACAGTCATTTTTTTAGCCTCTTGATCTCATATAAAATTGTCAATTGTAATTAATCAACAAAGTTGATGTTTTGATGAATCAAAGATTGATATCTGTGATTTTAACTTTTGAAATAAAACAATATATTGCTCAAAAGCACAGCATAATACCCATGTCTTTGTGCGCAAATCTACGCTTATTTTCAGAGGATGTTTCTTTTAAACAAAATGACGCTCGAAAAAACAGTAAAAGACACGGCAAACCTGAACACAAGTTGAATTCCGTAAAAAAAATATTGCAAATGGAAGTTCTTTTACGACAGAGAAATCATCGTTCATTACGGGGGTTAAATAATTGAAAATATGATAAAATATGTTAAAGTGACATCTATGAAATAGTTTAAAGACATTGTCAATTTGTCACGTGGCCAGTTTGAGATACCAAATCAGACATCGTGCTATGTTCCCGGACAGTGGACAAGTTCAACAGGCCTTGATTCCATGCAAAAACCATGCACCAGCTTAGTAGAATTCTCAGTAAGAATTTGGAACAACACTTTAGTTATTAAAGCATTCATCTCATATAGAATGTCATTTAAGTGATGGTAACTGTCACATTAGACGATACAAAAGAACAAAAACGGAGATCTTTAAACAGGATTTATTTCAATAATGAAAATGCAGAATTTGAGTATGGTTAGTTGATTGCTTTCTAATGGTAGGATATGAGTCGAGTAGAAAGCAAGATGGTACATACATGCAAGCTTATATTAGTTGGTCTACACATTTAAAAAAATACATCGCATTTTATATAAGAAGAACAGAGAAATGGAGTCTAATAGAATACAGTAAACAATGTAATGATTTTTAAGATTTAGTTCAAGTGTAATCCATGCTCATAATGATAAGTAACAACTGAGCTTTCATTGTTAAAATGAACAAATAAATTAGATTTTCCAAAATCAATTTAAAACTGCCATCCTCCTCCTCGATTCAATATAATTCAGATATTCCAAAAGCCATTTTTCTTGAAAATCAATGTTAGTTTTTGTTCGCTGCATAAAACAATTTTAAAAGGTCATTTTTAGTTTGAAAAGAAAATGATCAATTACATTTTGAGAGGATTTTTTGTACAACATCAAATAACTGAACTGGTCCATTATGAGCATGGATTAAATCTAAGGTGAGCCAAGCCTGATAACCTTTGAGTGTTATACAATACAACATGTAAATATCAGGTAAATAAGGTTATAGGCATGGCCCACCTTAATGTAACAAGGATGATGGTTGCTATTAATGGAGGAAAGGGTATTGACATGAGTTAGCTATCATATGAAACAATAATGCAGGAAATATATTTTGAACTATATAAAAATTTAATTCATGGGTTTATCACATTATAAGTCATTCAAATATCTAAGAAACTGAGATTAATCTAGAAGGATTTTAAAAAATTATTTTGTATATTATCACAAAATCAAGAGGTGTTTATATATTGGTATTTCAACGACAAAAAATAGTAGAATTTGTTTATTTATTTACTATTACTTATATTTATTTGTAATATGAAGTGTAAATCACCTTGCTGTTTGCAAACAAGAGGCCTATTCCCTCCATACACACTTGCAGTAGACCCCCTTGGCCAGACTTCATGTCTTGAACAGGAAATTCACCTCCTAGCTCTGGCCCTGAAATACATCAATATTGTACAAAATCAAATAGATCAATAATTTCGATTTTGTGTTATTTTGCATAATCAACCCTGACTCGCAAAATGAATATATTCTATCATAAATTGTATAATTAAAAGCAACAATTTGTCCACTTTCTTGCAATAAGATTCCGATATTTGCAAATAATGTTAATATCTGCCATCTATTTTGATAGTGGTAATTCATTCATAGATTCAAAGCAGTGTATAATCTGACCAACAGTCAATTGTGCATGATTTGCATGAGGTATCCACTAAGCCCCAAATATTTGTTATGCTTTTGTCATTCTGATTGAGCGTATCTACCTGACATGTAATGTGTTTTGCTATTACATTCAAAAAGACATCACATTTTACCTGGTATCTTCCCATTTGTCCTTGCTGCTGCCTTCTCCATTGACTCTTTTACAGCAAAGTACAGTTCTCGACACTGAAATTAATAAACATGAAAAAATGTCGCTAACTGGATGCAAATTGTTACAGATGCCAATACCAGTAATAATAAAAAGCGCTGATTAATGTAACATGTCATCATATGCACGTGTTTATGAAAAGTTGAAGCTTAGTATAGAAACAATGTAATACTGTAGTAAATCATTTTATGAATAGCTAATCAAGTACACAATCACACATTTTGATGATGTGATCATATTATGAAGTACTGTAGTATCAATTAGATGTACCTTCTTGGTGTAGAACTTGTTGAGTTGAGTGGAGTCTCCTTGCTTCCTCCACAGACAAAGGACTTTGGTTTTTGGGCAGTAGGTCATGTTAATCAACTTCTCATACCACCATCTGTCACATATAGCCCCAGTTACACTACGCAGTATGATACAGTCGTCACACACCTGAAACATTATAGTGATGAATTTGTGACATATGCTACATTCTATTGGCACAAGTGCTTAAAGAGGAAAGATTGAATGTACTATCACAAAACATAGCAAAATAAAGACAGATCCAAAAACAAAACCAGTAATAAGGAAACAAACCCAAATATCCCATACTATGACACCTCTATTGCTCATTATTTAGAATTCAATATGATCTCAATCCAAACCCACAACAGCAATGGACGTTTCCTTCAAACTGTAGTATCGTGTTTTAATATTGATACAGGTAGATAAATAATACCTACCTCCATAAATAGCATATCCCCTGTGTTATCTGGCCCCCAGTGAACAGTGAAGGAAAGTTTCTGCATCATTCTACTTCCAACTGGCTGAAGGTCAATGTCATTGCCATGCTGAAAAATATCATTTGCAAAAACATGAAACACAATTAATTCAAATATTAAACAAGGCATTTACAAACCGCTAAATACCCACCACAAAATGCAAAACACAAGATGCCAAACACCAACCACTGAACATCATCCACAAAAAAGTTTGGAGACTATAACAATATGTCATTCACTTGCACATGTATTAAGTCCAATGGAGCATGTAATGAATGTTTGTAAAATTGTTAGAATGAGAGTGTATTATGAGTTACACATCCCAATGTAAAAATATTAAGGGAAACCATAAATGTCCAACTGACTGAGGGTGCCTCTTTAATTGTGTTACTATGCATACACTCGTCAATTTCTCTATTCCTTTTAGATCGATACAATGTCAAAAATAAAATAAAATGTCCATGCATATTCTATACAGATTAGGATTTGAAGAAGTGATCCCTACCAAGTTGTTGATCTGATCCAGTAGATCATTGACTTCTTGACTCTGAGCAAGACCGATGTGCGACTTTCCAAGCAGACGTCTTATCTTTTTCTTGATTTCCACTTTGTTGCATCTCATCATAATCATAAAGGCCACCATGTTGTAAAGCATAACTGCCAGCAGACGATCTTCATCATGCTCGAGACGTTTCTTTTCACTGTCACCAAGAGAATTGTACCTGCAACATATCCCATAATGCAATAGATTGAATTAACTTTAAAACTGCGCCTACAGCATATTTCTATCCCATAGTGCAATAAACACACAATGAAATAGATTGAAATAACCACCAGCAGACGATCATCATGCTCTTAACATTGAACTTATCTTCCCCTTTTTAATCTCTCATTATTCTTACCTCTCCATCATTTCTCCTGGTCCCTGATCCATTCCTATGATGTCACGTTCCTGGGCTACAGCATCAAGAAAGGCGTCCTCCCAGAACTGCATTTGGTCCCATAAAAGTGATCTTTCCTTTCCTGGAAAACAGAATAATGATTCACTATTTGGTAGAATTCTTCTTATGCATTCGATCCCGTAAAGGCAATCTTTCCTTATAGAATACCTGTATATCTGAACACCTCTCTAATTTGAACACCTATCAATGTGAACACTTTTTCATTCTGTCTGCCATAAACTTTTATGTTAAAAAACCTTGAAATGTGACTATCTACTAAATATCTTTTTAGGGCTAGAAAACCCAAGTAGGTCAGTCACACTAAACATGTGATATTAGGTTAACCAAATGTTTAATATGTTTTAATGAATGGGACATAGGAGGTGTCAGCCTTTAATAAGTTTCTCAACAACTATATATTTTGACATTGGCTCTCATACCTGATATATGTTGGAAGATGTACGTTCTTTGTCCATCAGGACTTGCTGCTAATCCAGATGTATTAATGAGATTGCCATCGTGGAAACGGAAGCCCGTACTAACAGAACTTTTACTACTCCATACGCTTGGGGATCTCTTCTTACGTCCCAAAGGCATCTAGAAAACAATCATAAGAGTCAGATTTGTTTTGTAGCCTAAGGGGTATCTAGAAACTATTGTAGATTTTGTATTCTTTAAGATTGTGTAAGATTTTGAGATTTAATTAATACAAGAACTATACATGCATGCATATAAAAATGTAGATATTAGTGTATTTAATTGTACATGTGTACAAGCATTCTATAATGGAGAGACATACTTCCAGGCATTCACCCATAGCTAGCTAGGAAAATGTTGAGTTTTGATTTCAAATTATTAGTATAGTCAAAGTATAAGTCAAAATGCCACAAAAATTGTTACAAGATTTCAAATTATTAGAAAAGCATAGTATAAGTCAAAATGCCGTAAACACATACGTGCAAATATAATGTGGCGATATTCAATTGTACATTAAGGGCCCATTATCATTGCTTGTGGAATGTCAAATAAATTATAAAACATGTTAAGAAATAGTCAATTTTTGGGTTTTATTATTCCAAGATATAATATAACGAAGATCCAGTATATCACGCATTGGGGAATTATCATATAGAAGAGTACAGGATATGAAATACTATGACAATGTTCAAATTAGTTAAGTTACAGATGTTATATGTTAGATTAAATAGAGCAATTTATAAAAGTACCGTATTCTCTGTAATTAGCGCCCAGGGCGTTTAGAAAATTGAAAATACATTATTTAGACCATTCTAATAAGCGCCCATGTATGAAAGAAATCAGAAATCCCGAGGAATTTCATGTATGGCAATTTTTCTTGACAAGAATGCATTTTCTTCAACATATTTTTATAATAATATGACAAGTGCTGTTATTGGAGAGAATACGGTAAAGATCGCTTAGACAATATTGACAGTGGTTGAAGACCCGTCTATGTCTAATTTATTTCCGGCACGCCCACTTTGTCATTATCGCCGATTACCTTCAATATTTCCACTAGAGACTGCTGGATATCGATCTAAAGTTATACATTATTTCTAATTTGATGAGAGATCATCATTATTCGTGCAAAAGTCGTGTAAAAGTCGAGAAACATTAAAAAGAAACCAGAAAGTTCACGACCTTGACATGCGCAGAACATCTGCGCAGTAGCTTTTGAAATTTCTGAATGCCGATAAAGAACAATTCCTTCATTCATTATGGATTATTATGATTCCTCGATGTTTCTTGAACTTTGTGAAGCGGGGTGGGCGCTTATTAGAGAGTGGGCGGTAATTACAGAGAATACGGTAGGCCACATTTAGGACTTTTAGGCCTATTTTAGGTTAGGTTAACCATAAGACATGGCGTGTCATACTATACAGACATATATTAATTATGAAAAATAAAATAAAATAATAAATACTACAATGCACATATAGCTTAAATACATTGTGGCAGTACATCTAATAACTAATAATCTTAAATTATCATTTATATAAAACTATTTTTAAAAAAAACAAAATAATTTTAAAAATATATAATATCACAACTACTACATGTAGACTATGAGCAATGCAAAAATGTATTATAATGCAGATTTTTTACTTTAGGTTTACATAATTTTCATTAAAACATATTGCAAATAGAAAATTTAAATGATAATAAAAAATTTGAGGTACAAAACATTGATCATTACATCTTAAGTATTCAATTCAAGTTTTTAAAACCAATATTACATTCCCTAACACTTTAATTTCTTCAATATTATTTTGAAGGCCGATAGAGGCAAACCTCTCAGTTAAGAGATGTAAAAGTTAAAGATGACACAAGAAAGTTTCTGTTATGACTGAACATTAACCAACATGATCAAGACAAGGAGCAAAGATCAAGATCGGATTTATGTCTGTAATGATTAAAATGATACGCAACAATATGGGATCAAACAAGTGTCATTAGTAGCATGAGATTGATTGATTTTACCAAAATTATCCATTGTTTTTGTTTCATTCATTTTGCCTGCAAATTGTCATAAATTCAAATGAAACCCATGGTGATACTCAATATTCAAATATTCAACTTTAACAGGGGTAAAGAATTCCAGTAACATAATAAAATTTATAACTTAACTTTGGCAGGGATTATCTTAATACAACACTGCAATAATATTCAGTAAAACTAAAATGTGTAAGTATAAATGATTGTTAAAATATATGAAAATAAGTTGTCCAAAGCAATTAACAAAATAATAATAAAAAACAAAATAATAATCTGCAGTTTTTGTAGCTACACACAACACCTATTAATTAGAACACCATTCTAATTAATTGCTTATATTAATTGCTTATATAAACATCAATCTCTTACATGTAAATAACATAATCAGGTCATTTTAAAAATATACTGTAACTTTTCTTGAAATAACAACAGATATAGGAACTAAATTGACTAAGAATCATAGCCAGGTGTATTTTGAGCATAGCACAACATGTATTAAATGATTTTGTGTACGATGTATTGACATAACCATGCCGTCATATTCTTATGAAACAAAACATCTGAGAGTCAGCCAATCAGATTCAATTCATTTTTTAACCAATCACCTCAAAAGATTAACAATAGCATGGCCAAATGGACTAAAAAGTAATCAGTCATCCATTTTGTTCCTACAACTGTTGCTGAAAACAGTTACCCCTACTCAATAGACAATTATAAATGGTACCAAACAATGAAACACTCCTTCTAGAACATTTAACAGTATTTTTACAATCATTTTCTTGAACTTTACCCAACTGACCTGTGCCAGCACAAAAAGGTATTCTACAAATACGCCATCTATCCTAAAGAGCATTAACACAAGCAGTATGACGATATGTCCATCTGGGTTTTGAAAACCACTTTAGGGAACCAGAGGCAGAAATATTAAGAGTCTGTATAAGCATATGCCCACTGTATTAACAAGATCATGTATGACTATGTAAGCACAAGTACCAAGGAAATGTATCAAGAAGTCTTAAAATAGACATATGTAGTGAGAAAAATAATATCTTAAAGTTCAACTGATCACATGGAAACAAACCCCCAAATTCTAAAAAAATGATCTCTGCCTACGGTACTTTATCTGCATAGTCATTTTTCAAAAACATATTTCCAAAATATTCCATGACATTCTGTCTCAGATTTTCTACAATGTCAATGAAGAGTTTTGTGTCCTGCTTGTATTAATACTATCTATAGCACTTCTACGTAATCTATGACATTTAGTTCTCTATTATACAGCAGTGTTACCATAGCAACAATCTGGAATGTCGTACGTACCATTTCCTGTGATTTCGTCCATTTGCATTTTTCTTCCCTTCACTTCCCTAACACAATGTTCATGTTGACCACAAATTTTGAATTTCACAATGTTAATTGAAATTATTGTATTGCTTGAAGTTAAAGAGGAAACAAAGGATTGAGAGGATTAACTTTAACTGACCACCCCTTTAATATCTGAAAATGACTTATAAGAAATCAACAGAAAGTAATTCAAAATTTCAAATGCAAAAGTTGCAAAATTCATCAGAATTTACTCTTTTCCAAAATTATATCCAAAAACCTTCAAAATAAAAGCAAAATCAATTTTGTAGTTTCTCAGTTTTTGAAAGGGAAAATTCTGCATGTCCCTTCTTTGGTGTCCCTTTAATTCATGAAAATTGGATAAGACTTATAAAAGTGAATGCTGTACAGATTTTGATGGGAAAATGTGATCAACATAAAGCTGTGCATTTGGGAAGAAGAGTTTCACACATCGTCGTCTTTATTTCTGATACAAAGTGTCCTTCTAATGATGATACTCTAATTATAATATTCTAATGATAATATTCTAATGATAATACTCTAATGATTTTTCTAATGATGATGCTCTAATGATAATTTTCTAATGATAATGCTCTAATGATAATTTTCTAATGATGATACAGCATTCGTGATCAGCTTCATTAAGTTGAGTAATTACAAACAATTATAAGTTTACTTCATTCCATTGTACAATCGTATTACAATCAAGTTGAAAATATAATCAAATTACATTTTGTGAATAAATGTCACAATATAATCAAATGTCACAATACAATTGTATAATTAAATGTCACAATTACAATCAATTTTCCTGTCGCTTCATTTAAGCTGATTACAGACACAATCAAATTCAGCTCATTTATGATGTATTACAAAAGGGAGACTTAATCTAAGCCCATAATTCATTTCATAATCACTGGAGGTCATATCCAATCCCATAATTCATGATTTGATTACAGGAGGATTGATCCAATCACATAATTCATTTTATAATCCCAAAGGCATTCATCCAATCCCATAATTCCTTTCATAATCACAGAGGAAGAATATGTAATCCCAGGATTCATTTAATCATATTAAGATAAATTCTATGTTTAAGTCTGACTGGAGTGGACAGACTTATATTAGCCTTTCAAATATTCATTCTCGGTCTCAAATCTTAAAGAGTAAGACACAAAATTGATCTTTCCAGATTGTTCTAAAGAGGATGAAAACTCACTTTGCTGCTGCAGCAAGCATATTCCGCTTCATTAGCCAACAATATAATTACAAGAAATCGCAAAATAAATCCAAGCAGGTGCTTTTATTCAATCCATTTCGATTTTTCAATTCAATTTTCATTCAAATTCATTTCATTCTGATTAATTACAGATAGCACGAATATTATACTGACTTTTATTGATCCAAAACCATGATCATAATTAATCCATTTTGGTAATAATCAACATAATCAAAAGGGATTCAGTCTAACATGTTTAGTTTCGCCATCCTGACTTGTAAAATGTTTAATCTAACCATTAGTAGGCAAAGATATGTTAATAAGCTGCCAATTTAGAATAAAATCAATATAGTTTGCCTTCAAAGCCATATATGTAGTGTGAATGTTAGTCATGCCAGTAAAGACTGTCACCAACAAACAATGAAAAAAGGTCAAATCAAGGCTCCAGGTTAACCAGCATTCAAACATAAGCTAAGATGAAGTTATAAATTCCATTCCAAATCAAATTGCATTCAATCAAAGCATACCATTCTCAGTTCTACAACTATTAACATTTGTAAGGATGGATATAATCACATCTAATCCAAAAGATATTAGTAGAAGAAAGAAATCTATAAAATATGTGGAAAATTCAAATTTTCAATAATATTCCTTAAAAGACAAATATTCTGACTGCAGTTCAAACAAGAAGGAAATCCAGGACAACGTGAAGCCTTTTCCGTGATTGAGTGATGATAAAATAGTTGTGCATGATGTTATAAAGAAAATGGACATACCTCAAGCTCACTGTCAGAGACCACACTTCTGGTGCGTATGCTATGGTGGTTAATCCTTGCTTTTGATCTTAATGAGCTCTCTGATCCGTCTCGTGATAATGTATCGGAAGCAAGACTTACAAGAGTGGCCTCAGACAAATCTGAGTCTTGGCTACTGAATTTCGCGAGAAGTTCCTTGCGTTTTGCATCAATCAGTTCTTTGTTCTTCACGAGTGCACTGAGTATGTCGCTGTTATGTATGGTCACAGATGGATGTAGGGGATTCGGCTCTGTTGGCTGATTGTTGTTGCTAGGGACAGTCGGGACTCTCAATTCAATGTTCTGGTACTCGTCACCATTCACCAATACTGGAGATCCTAACGATATAAAACAATCAACTGTTATTCATTCATGGTTAGGAAAAGGTGTGAGCGCAATGTGTTCATTTTACACAATTGTTTCCACATGGACAGTTTCATTATTTTTGCATTTTTTTAGTTTTTTCTTCAAATATGTTTTCTGGTAGACTACTGCGAATTGAGGCTAACCTCACTGATTGGGCTATATAAGAGGCCAATTCAATGTTGGATACTTTATGTGGTGGTCAGGTCACTTGTTAATGTGCTCTACTCTTAATGTGCTCTACTTACCCAACATGCAAACTAACAATGAGAGAGAATCTCAAAAGTTCAATTAAGCTCTACTTGCAAGGTTAATTTGTACCCCCCCCCCTCCCCTTGATAACTTTGCAGTAAAACCAGTCTAATCAGAACATTATGCTCAAAATGGCAGTTGTTAAGGTTTAAGGTTTTAGGTTATAGCGCAGTCAGATGTCCCTTTGGTAGTTCGACTTTTTCAGGAAAGCAACAAACTTGGCACAGTTGTAGAAACATATGATCTGAATGAAAAATGATTTCGGGGCAAGTGATTCGGAGTGGTCTTCTTGGATTGTAAGCCTCTGACCCCCACCCCTATCAGGCGGGGAGGGGGTACATTATAATAAAATAAATAAAAATAGTTGTAAAGTATATTTCTTTATATGACTTCATTTGGTGATTGCTTTGAGCCTTGAAATTGAGAAAAACCTATTTTAGAAGTGGTGTTTAGGATGGAAAATACATTTTAACCCAATTATCTAGCGTGAATTCATCTTTCAAAGGGTCAAATATGGGACATCAAGTACTGTATTTCAAGAATGTGATGTCTGATCATCCTGAAAAAATTCATACTAATAGAGATATAGGTGTTAATCACTCATATGATATATGGCTTGTGTAGCTCATGTAATTTTTGAGAAATAAATTATCGAAATATGGATATTTAAGCCCTTGCGGCCTAGGGGTGACCTTATTTTACCTTAATAATTTTTAAGATATGCAATGTTTGGGCCTCATATGAATTCTAAATGTTGCATTAAGTATTGTTTTGTCATATTATTCCTAATTAAATGTAAAAAAATTATTGGAAATAAAAAAAAATCAAATTTTCATTTTCGGTTCTAAAGGGCCAGGGGTAACCATATTTTACCCTAATAATTTCCCAGATATGTAATATATGCATCTCAAATTAGCTCAAGATGGTGCATATAGTTCTGTTTTATCATACTTCTTCCAATAAGATGTAGAAAATGATCGGATATATCTAAAAAATCAAAATTTTCACTTAAGCTCTTGATGGCCCTTGGGTAACCTTATTTTACCTTAATAATTTTCTAAATATGAGATATAGTCACCTCAAATGAGCTTAAGATGGTATATTTAGTCCTGTTTTATCAAATCATTCCCAAGGAGTGAAAAAATGATTGGAAATTATAAGAAAATGACATTTTCATATTACACCCCCAATCCGCAACATCTTCTTGCAGCGCTGTAAACAGTACTGAACAGTGCAGTACTCTGACTATAGCAATGTACAATGCTATTCTAACACCATCTGTTTTGGACAGCATGGTACAGTACTGTTTTTACAGCTCAGTACTGTTTTAGAAAACAGCTGTATTCAGTACTGTTTTTACAGCACTGTTTATGAAACCATGCTGTTTGATGCAGTTTGAGATTGATAGTGTAGTTTATGATAGGTCAGGAATATGAACCTCAACAGCCATTTATTCCTTTTTAGTACCAATGGCAATACTATCTAGTTTTATAGAACATTTTCTAAGATATGAAAATGTTTGATAAGTCCAGTTCATATTCGCACGAGTAGTAGCATTGTTAAGATTCTGTATATTATCATTTGAGTACATATAATCCAAATCTATAAAACCTAATCAAAGGAGTCACAATTTATGGATTCTGACAGTCTCTCCTACAGCTACATAGCTCAGAGCAAATCAGATCTGCTTTCAAACATTTGCATCTGTTCTCTTGACACAGGTATCTACCCCATGACCTACATTTTATGTTGTGGCCTCAGTATCAGCAGTGGGAGTAGTCCAGCCACATTCATGTGGTGATAGAAACTGTGGGTAAGAATGCATCAGAATGAATAAGGACTCTAGTCTTCTAATTTTAGGGTATCAAAAAAGATTTAAAGCTTAAGAACACTTGAGTAACCTCTGGGTACACCTTCTATTCCTGCAAATCAGTTGACTAAGAGTAGTAGCAGAATGCATCTAGCGATTGTATGAAAAATGGTAAGGGCTAAACTTCGTTCATGCCCAAGTAGACTGCCAGTTTAAACCACATCAAAATCAACTGTATTGACTATGATTCTTATTAGGTCATGACAGAAGCAGTCTTTGGCATGCTTCTTCATATGAGCGAATGGTGATGGCAGATACTTCACTATCAGGCTAAGATATTGCATTACCTCATTGTGAGGTCACTATCTTCTTGCCATCTTCCTCCAGGGTCTCAGTTTTGATGCCTGGAAGGAAAACAGCTCCCTCTTGTTCCAACTATCTTAGGAAATCTTGCCAATTCCACAGAAGAAAATTAGTAGGATATACTTTCCTCACTGTTCCAGTTTTGTGCTGTTTGTATCTATGCTCATTAACATCAAAGTTGAATGACTAAGCTACATAGTAGATGCCAAAATAATAGACAGGGCATGTATAGTTAAACATGCTTACAGTGAAATATAAAGAAAATCTGGTGATTATGCAAATATGATATTACCCATGTAAAAGTCTGCAAATAGTTCATTGCCTTGATGTCAGCTGGGATGTTTACAAGAACACTAGCTTAAAGGGGCAACAAGGTCTGTAGAAGATTCAATTTTTTTACTTTTTCTGAGCTATCAGGGCAATATTTGGCTTTGACATACCTATTTTCTTAAAATGTATGGATAAACTATCAATTTCAGCATTAAGAAGTGTAAATTCAGTTCAAAGCTTCTATAAAGGGAGTCCCACTTATAGGTTTTTAAGATCCAAAACATTTCAAGAGGAATCAGCTGAAATAATGTTCATACAGGGAGTTTCTTTTGAAAAAAATAAACATATATGTTAGTCTTGATGAAATATCAAAACTTGAATATATTTTGACACTGGTCCATGATCGTTGAATGGCCCCTTTGCACTAATTGTTGCACCTTTAAAACAGCACTAGAGAGACTTGTGGAACTGGAACAAGGATAGTCTAAGGAGGAAACTGATACCCTTGAAATGGATGGAAAGAAGATTGTGACCACATAAATTAAGGAGGCAATACAATGTTTTAGCTTAACAGTGAGGTTCTGTCATCACCCTTGCTCTTATAAGAAGAAGCAGATTCAAGGATATTTCTCAATATTTTCAGTTAGACTGCTTCAATCATGGCCTTCAAGAGAAAGAATAATACTCCTTACATTTAATTCTGATGTGGTTATCCTGGCATATATGTGATGTTAAAAACTGAAAAAGTCAATTTGGATAGCATATGGTAAGGGAGAAAACATATCAATATCTACCTGCCCATGACCAAAGTTTAATCCTCCCCATTTCTCATACAATCATTGGATGTGATGTTACATCTGTATTCTACTGCTATGGAAAAATGGAATAAATGGATTGAGATTTAAATGTGTCACTGGATTTTCTAATTGTTGTTAATCATTATCTCAGTAGGAATAAAGTGAAAAACAGACTATTTTCCCCATTTTGAGATCATTTTATCTTGAAAATTATTTTTGATAACATTTGGCATTCTTGTGCCCAATCATTGACTGTCAATATTCACTGACAGAATCCTTGACAGAAGCAGCTCACCTTAACCCCCCCCCCCCCATCAGGCTAAGGTGACTGGACTTACTACCCTTTGCATTCATTCGACTTTCCTTCTCAAAAGAGAGCTTTGTCTTCACTCTATCAGTTTTCAATGAATCTCTGAACTCACTGCGCTAATCAGAGTTTGTTGTCGAATTAAGGACAGCTTTCTATATGGTCATTTTCTCTGACGAAATCGCATCATTAATGTGCACGCATTTACCACTTGTTCCTTCAAGCGCGCTGATTGGTTGAGAATAGGTCAGCATGGTTTATTGCAGCTTGGGTCATAAATGCTTTAAGACCCAAGCTGCCAATGGCATCGATCATGGGGACGGGGCTGCTAAACTCACTCCATCCTGTGCTTCTATATTATGGTAATATTTGATAAAATCACCCCTGACCTGTCAAAAGCTAAAAATGTTATTTTTCAAATTTCCATTATTTTTTACATCTCCTAAGGAATAATATGACAAAACAAGAGTATATGACACAATTCTAAGCTCATTTGAGATGCATACGTCTCATTATTAAGAAAAGTTCAAGGTTAAATAAGCCCCCCCCCCCCCAGGCCATCATAAGCTAAAATGAAAATTTCAAATTTTATGAAATGTCCAATCATTTTCTACATCTTATTGGAGGTATAATGATTAAACAGCACTATATGCACCATCTTGAGCTAATTTGGGATACATATATTACAAACCTTGAAAGTTATTAAGGTAAAATATGGTTACCCCTGGCCCTTCAGAAGTGATAATGAAATTTTTTTTTTTCAAAGAAAGTTCCAATCATTTTTCAATCCAATTAGGAATAATATGACAAAACAAGACTCAATGCACCATTTTGAGCTCATATGAGACCCATACATTGCATATCTTAAAAATTATTTAGGTAGAATAAGGTTACCCCTAGGTCGCAAGGGCTTAAAAATTCAAATTTCGATAATTTTTATCTCAAAAAATACATGAGCTACCCAAGCCATATTCTATATTTGTGATGAACACTTATACCCCTATTAGTATGAATTTTTCCAAGATGATCAGACATCACATTCTTGAAATACAGTACTTGATGTCCCAAATTTGACCCTTTAAAAGATGAATTCACGCTAGATAATTGGGTCAAAATGCATTTTCCACACTAAACACCACATCTACAATCGGTTTGTCTCAATTTCAAGGCTCAGAGCAATCACCAAATGAAGTCATTTAAAAAAAATTACTTCACAACCATTTTTATTTATTTTTTATAATGTACCCCCTCCCCGCCTGATAGGGGTTGGGGTCAGAGACTAAAAAATCCATGAAGACCACTCCGGATCACTTGCCCCGAAATCATTTTCCACTCAGATCAAGTGTTTCTACAACTGTGCCAAGTTTGTTGCTTTCCTGAAAAAGTCGAACTATAAAGGGCTCATTTCTGGACATCTGACTGCGCTATTACTTTAACAAGGTTGTCAATGGGAGATTACAAAATTGGGACTGAGAGAAAGTGTTCACATAGGGAGGTGTTCAGATATACAGGTTTTACTGTATTTGTTTTTCATTGCTATCTTCAACAAATTTCATTGCAGTGGCAAGCAGAGTGGATATTCCCAATGAACTTATGAAATGCTCCCAGACATTTATAAAGTCATGCAAAATTATATGAGACATTGCACATTGCAAGTTAGTAAGATCAACATCTCCATTATAACATAACACAAGGTCAGTTGAGAGAGGTGTTCACTATCACTTTTATATTTTGCTGTAAATGAATGTATAAAGGGCATAGATGCTAATGTCATTTTATGACATTCACACCACTTATTATAACTGGCTGTCACATCTAGTTGGAAAATGCCATGAAAAAATAAGAAATTTTATGAAAAGTGATAAAATCTCAAAACCCTTCAAAATACTCATCATGAAAAAAGAATAAATGAAATTCTCCAATGGCACAGTTCTTAACAATGAATTCTGAAAGTTTGAAAATGTTTAACATAAAATATACAAACTCGACTACAGACTACAAGATTTATCAATCTTTTTTCAAGGATAAATTCAATATTCTTATATGAGCTTTTAACATATGTTTAGCATATTTTTATCATTTCATATTTTTTCTTTTTTATATTTTTTCTTATCTTTTTCATAATTTCATCATTTATTCATGGTATTTCTCATGACATGCAGACATTCATGGAATGCGGACACAACGAGGATGAAACAACATTGACACTCAGAGCAGGTCCTCCCTTCCCATGATCCTTAGGAACCTCACTCATCTTAAACAATTCTCAATGGCGTTGATGAAAAAATTGAATTCTAGTGTGGTAAAATTAGACTATTTTTCAAAACTGTTTGATATAAAGCAGCAAAGTTAAATCACTCTCTTCAATCTAGAAATCATAAATAGTCGGAAGTGATCAAAACTCATCGATCCAAACATACACTAAGCTCTATTAGTTCTTTCAATTTCGATTGGCTAAAACAGGTGAGATAAGCAGCAGAGAGAATCATGGGAGAGAGTGTCCTGTGGAGTGACTTGCCTCCAGATTCAGTGCTGGTACTTGATGATGAAAGACCATGTGGTATGTTAAAATGAAGGGGATTCACAAAGCCTGGAGATGACACTGTGGAACTACTTGTACTGGCAGATCTTACACCACCAGCTTGGGGACCTGCTGTAGAAATTAAAATGGATGTTGATGCTCAGGACTTTATGAAAGATTTGAATTTGCTTAATTTATAATTCATTCCTCAAACGGTTCCAAGATCATGAAATGCAAATTCTAGATTGTTTCCTATTGCTAATCAAGCCATGAAGATGAATGCCACAGGCCCAAATGATTCAAAGATTGAGCATATTTTTGGAGAGTGCCTCGAGATTCTCCCTTTTAAGAGAAACAAAGGTGCCTTCTGGGAAATTACTCCCTCCCTTGTATATGAACCTATCAAATATAACTATACAAACAGATTTCGCATAAAAAGCTAACATCATTCCAATCCAAGATTGGGCTTCAAGCTGCAACAAATGCATTTATAAATAAATAAACATCCAGAATGAGACTATTTCCTTGCTCACCTATAGATGGGACAAGTTTCTCCTGGTGGTCTGGTGTTTCTAGGACTTTCCCCTCTGATTTCTGTGGGGACAACAAGTCATCACTGCGAAGACTCTCTCGACTACCAAATGGAGAACTCGTCTGGAAAATTGAACTAAATGACTACATTTCATAGTAAAACTTTTATAACTTTATATTTTATAAATAATATTGAACAACACTTAGGAACTATCCTCTCGAATTGTTTTAAATTCATTATAATGATCCAAAACTTCACTTTGGTACAAAACTCTTCGAAGAGGTTTTCCTGGAATTCCGATGACAAGATTGAAATTGCAATTGCCCACCCATCCATACATATGCATGCTCATTATCACAACAATAAAGAAGCAAAACAAAGTACAATAAAATTGCTTCCAGAGTTGAAGCAGCACAGGACTAACCTGAGAAGTACCACTGTGATCACTCCTATTACTTCCCCCAACTTCCTTCAGCCAGTAGTGTGTATGTGCTATCTCAAGGACCATCAGCATACTGGCCATGCCTCCAAGTCCCTGGTTCTGGTAGGTGTGCTCTAGACCAGTGATGACAGCTTTCAGAATGGCCAGGATACCTTTGAAAACAGATCTGGTGACTTGCTGCAATGAGAGAATGGTTAGAATCATAAATGTATTGCATAAAGAAAAATCGCCCATTTGAGATGGTCCCCCATACTTATCAATAGCCCTATTCAAATACACATCAGATTGAAGTAAGAAACAGCATTATTCAAATGAATATTATCATCAAGACACAAGGATCTGAAGTCACTGAAGTATCTAAAGGCCTTAAAGGATACACAAGGCACTAAAGGTACAAGGCACTAAAGGTACATTTAGGCACTAAATGACCAATAAGGCCCTAAATGATCTCAAGGCCCTAAAGGATCTCAAGGCCCAAATGATCTAAAGGCCCTAAATGATCTCAAGGCCCTAAATGATCTCAAGGCCCTAAATGATCTCAAGTCCCTAAATGATCTCAAGGCCCTAAAGGATCTCAAGGCCCAAATGATCTAAAGGCCCAAATGATCTAAAGGCCCAAATGATCTCAAGGCCCTAAAGGATCTCAAGGCCCAAAGGATCTCAAGGTATCATGGCTACTCACCACATCTTCAAGATGAGCGTCTTCATCTGTTAATTTCTTATCAAGTGATGTGTTAAGCCGACTAACAACAAAAGCTCTGTAATTTTCATCTTCCATTAATTTCTTCACTTTAGACAGCTTCCACCAGCTGACTCCTTGCCCTTCCATGACGCCATTCAGGACTTCCTTCAGGAATTGCTGGTTCTCACTGAAAATTAAGAAATATATCCTTTTTATAACCAATTGTGCACTAAGAGGGATTACCAATGAGAATGAAAACATGATTACCACAATTCACCATATGAGAATTTAGTGCATTGCCAAATAGGCAACTAGATTTTTCCAAGTTCATTGGCAAGAGTGAAAAGTGATTGCCACAATTCACCATATAGGAATTTAGTACATTGTCAAATAGGCAACTAGATTTTTCCAAGTTCATTGGCAAGAGTGAAAAGTGATTGCCACAATTCACCATATGAGAATTTAGTGCATTGCCAAATAGGCAACTAGATTTTTCCAAGTTCATTGGCAAGAGTGAAAAGTGATTGCCACAATAGGCAACTAGATTTTTCAAAGTTGATTGGTAAGAGTGAAAAGTGATTGCCACAATTCACCATATAGGAATTTAGTGCATTGCCAAATAGGCAACTAGATTTTTTCAAGTTCATTGGCAAGAGGGAAAAGTGATTGCCACAATTCACCATATAGGAATTTAGTGCATTGCAAAATAGGCAACTAGATTTTTCCAAGTTCATTGGCAAGAGTGAAAAGTGATTGCCACAATTCACCATATAGGAATTTAGTACATTGTCAAATAGGCAACTAGATTTTTTCAAGTTCATTGGCAAGAGGGAAAAGTGATTGCCACAATTCACCATATAGGAATTTAGTGCATTGCCAAATAGGCAACTAGATTTTTCCAAGTTCATTGGCAAGAGTGAAAAGTGATTGCCACAATTCACCATATAGGAATTTAGTACATTGTCAAATAGGCAACTAGATTTTTCCAAGTTCATTGGCAAGAGTGAAAAGTGATTGCCACAATTCACCATATAGGAATTTAGTACATTGTCAAATAGGCAACTAGATTTTTCCAAGTTCATTGGCAAGAGTGAAAAGTGATTGCCACAATAGGCAACTAGATTTTTCAAAGTTGATTGGTAAGAGTGAAAAGTGATTGCCACAATTCACCATATAGGAATTTAGTGCATTGTCAAATAGGCAACTAGATTTTTCCAAGTTCATTGGCAAGAGTGAAACGTGATTGCCACAATTCACCATATAGGAATTCAGTGCATTGCCAAATAGGCAACTAGACTTTTTCAAGTTCATTGGCAAGAGTGAAAAGTGATTGCCACAATTCACCATATAGGAATTTAGTGCATTGCAAAATAGGCAACTAGATTTTTCCAAGTTCATTGGTGTCATAATTTGGGCATGCTTTCACATCATTTTGCAGTTTGTTCAGGTTATAATCAACCTTAAGAAACAATAATTGTCACTGCAATCGAACAGCTTGTGTTATTCATATTGTATTATTGTATTTTGGAGTGAGTCCAACATGCTGGACAGCTCATGTTATAATTGTAATTTGTAATTTTGATTTCACTGTACATATTATCTGATTGGTCAAGTATTGAACGTATTACTCAACTCAGGTATTTCCACTAAGTATAAATGTTATTGAAAGCTCTTGTTCCACATCATTTCAACATCTGGTGATCATAGTTTGAAAAGGGTCTAAACAAACCCGAACCCAGCAGCCCTGTGAGGTGCTTATGTGTTGTGTTGTTGCCTATGTGCTTATACAGAGACTGATTGAATGGCGTTCATGCTTTTGATATCAAGTGGCGTTCTTAGTGTGACCTAGAAGACATATATCTGAGACAATGCCGTTATTCAGCAACGTGTATTATTCAGCAAAGTGGGACAAAGCCGTTATTCAGCATGTGTATTATTCAGCGTAGTGGGACTCTCACAGTACATGCAGTGGGAGCCATGCAGTGACAACATGCCATCAACATAGTGTGGTGATGTTATAGTGCCATGCAGTATTTTATATGACACTGGTATTTTGATAGTGTAAACTATGTACCATTAAAGTATTGAACCTAAAATGGAGACTCTTGAGTAGTAACATATCAAGATAATGATCATATATACCTTATGTTTGTCTTAATTAAATATATATTATATTACTAAACCCAATGCTTTATGTAACTACATTGACCGACTTTATAGAACGTTACAATTGGCAAGAGTGAAAAGTGATTGCCACAATTCACCATATAGGAATTTAGTACATTGTCAAATAGGCAACTAGATTTTTCCAAGTTCATTGGCAAGAGTGAAAAGTGATTGCCACAATTCACCATATAGGAATTTAGTGCACTGCCAAATAGGCAACTAGATTTTTCCAAGTTCATTGGCAAGAGTGAAAAGTGATTGCCACAATTCACCATATAGGAATTTAGTACATTGTCAAATAGGCAACTAGATTTTTCCAAGTTCATTGGCAAGAGTGAAAAGTGATTGCCACAATTCACCATATAGGAATTTAGTACATTGTCAAATAGACAACTAGATTTTTCCAAGTTCATTGGCAAGAGTGAAAAGTGATTGCCACAATTCACCATATAGGAATTTAGTACATTGTCAAATAGGCAACTAGATTTTTCCAAGTTCATTGGCAAGAGTGAAAAGTGATTGCCACAATTCACCATATAGGAATTTAGTACATTGTCAAATAGGCAACTAGATTTTTTCAAGTTCATTGGCAAGAGGGAAAAGTGATTGCCACAATTCACCATATAGGAATTTAGTGCATTGCCAAATAGGCAACTAGATTTTTCCAAGTTCATTGGCAAGAGTGAAAAGTGATTGCCACAATTCACCATATAGGAATTTAGTACATTGTCAAATAGGCAACTAGATTTTTCCAAGTTCATTGGCAAGAGTGAAAAGTGATTGCCACAATTCACCATATAGGAATTTAGTACATTGTCAAATAGGCAACTAGATTTTTCCAAGTTCATTGGCAAGAGTGAAAAGTGATTGCCACAATTCACCATATGAGAATTTAGTGCATTGCCAAATAGGCAACTAGATTTTTCCAAGTTCATTGGCAAGAGTGAAAAGTGATTGTCACAATTCACCATATAGGAATTTAGTACATTGTCAAATAGACAACTAGATTTTTCCAAGTTCATTGGCAAGAGTGAAAAGTGATTGCCACAATTCACCATATAGGAATTTAGTACATTGTCAAATAGGCAACTAGATTTTTCCAAGTTCATTGGCAAGAGTGAAAAGTGATTGCCACAATTCACCATATAGGAATTTAGTACATTGTCAAATAGGCAACTAGATTTTTCCAAGTTCATTGGCAAGAGTGAAAAGTGATTGCCACAATTCACCATATAGGAATTTAGTGCATTGCCAAATAGGCAACTAGATTTTTCCAAGTTCATTGGCAAGAGTGAAAAGTGATTGCCACAATTCACCATATAGGAATTTAGTGCATTGCCAAATAGGCAACTAGATTTTTCCAAGTTCATTGGCAAGAGTGAAAAGTGATTGCCACAATTCACCATATAGGAATTTAGTGCATTGCCAAATAGGCAACTAGATTTTTCCAAGTTCATTGGCAAGAGTGAAAAGTGATTGCCACAATTCACCATATAGGAATTTAGTACATTGTCAAATAGGCAACTAGATTTTTCCAAGTTCATTGGCAAGAGTGAAAAGTGATTGCCACAATTCACCATATAGGAATTTAGTGCATTGTCAAATATGCAACTAGATTTTTCAAAGTTGATTGGTAAGAGTGAAAAGTGATTGCCACAATTCACCATATAGGAATTTAGTGCACTGCCAAATAGGCAACTAGATTTTTCAAAGTTGATTGGCAAGAGTGAAAAGTGATTGCCACAATTCACCATATAGGAATTTAGTGCACTGCCAAATAGGCAACTAGATTTTTCAAGTTCATTGGCAAGAGTGAAAAGTGATTGCCACAATTCACCATATAGGAATTTAGTACATTGTCAAATAGGCAACTAGATTTTTCCAAGTTCATTGGCAAGAGTGAAAAGTGATTGCCACAATTCACCATATAGGAATTTAGTACATTGTCAAATAGGCAACTAGATTTTTCCAAGTTCATTGGCAAGAGTGAAAAGTGATTGCCACAATAGGCAACTAGATTTTTCAAAGTTGATTGGTAAGAGTGAAAAGTGATTGCCACAATTCACCATATAGGAATTTAGTGCATTGTCAAATAGGCAACTAGATTTTTCCAAGTTCATTGGCAAGAGTGAAAAGTGATTGCCACAATTCACCATATAGGAATTTAGTACATTGTCAAATAGGCGACTAGATTTTTCCAAGTTCATTGGCAAGAGTGAAAAGTGATTGCCACAATTCACCATATAGGAATTTAGTACATTGTCAAATAGGCAACTTGATTTTTCCAAGTGCATTGGTAAGAGTGAAAAGTGATTGCCATTGGCAGTATTGGCTTTAAGTTGCAAGCCTTTTGTACTAATATTCATACAATTTGAGGTGATATGCTGCGCTTAGATTCATGTACTCACATTCAACAAGAGTTATAGAGATATATTAAAGCTAAAAGACAAGTATTTTCAAAATCAGATCAGATAGAAAATCAACAGGATACGAATTGAGCAATTACTTATAAGGTACCTGTTGACATTAGTTCTGTCCATTGTTGCTTGTTTCTGCTGCTGTTGTTTTCTACTACTGGCATGCTTTACTAGGCCTGACTTCTCCACAAGGGCCTTACGACTACCTGAAACAACAATATACAATGTTAATAGAGTGAAGCAACAATGTACAATGTTAATAGAGTGAAGCAACAATGTACAATGTTGATAGGCCTGACTTCTCCACAAGGGCCTTGTGAATACCTGAAACAACAATGCTCACAGTCAACAATTGGCCTGATTTATCCACTATGGACTACCTAAAATGAAACGCTTAACATAATGAGGCACAATTTCTCCACAGGGGCCTTGCAACTTCTTCTGAATACTTTTAGCACTTCCTATACTTACTGCCTAGTATTTAATCATCATAATTGTATAATTTTGACAAAAAGAGCAACACAGAAAAAATTAGAGTAACTGATTTTCAATAGGATAATATGAGACTAAAAGCCCAGGTGATAGAAAGGTTTATGGGTAAAATTCAAATCAGATCAAATTATTCCGTTTAAATACATGGACACACAGGATTAACTTGTATTGGGGCAAAGGGTTTGCATTGAACAGAAATGTAATTTTTACATACCTAGAGGGGCAAAGGGTTTTGCGTTGAACAGAAATGTAATATTTACATACCTAGAGGGGCAAAGGGTTTTGCATTGCGTAGAGATGGACTCGGACTGCTATGGTTACTGGAACCTTGGCCTTGTCCAGGGACTACAAGCAAATAAACAATAAATTATATCAAGTAAATAAAGGGGCACTTCCTCTTACTAGACATTACTTGATTAACAAAAATAAATAAAATTGCATATCCCTGTAATTTACACTAATACATGGAAAAAAGACACAAATCACTTTACTCAGGAACATTTCAGAAACCATTGATGAATATTCAACAGTAATAAAAGTCAATGTATCTAAAAAATATTTATTCATCATGATTTCAAAGGAAACAATTTTCTGAAAATTGAGTTTTAGAGATTCAAATTCTATCAGCCTCTGTACAGTGTAAATTTTAGGATTGCATAGATTTCAATAAATAATATCTAATAACAAAGAGAGTGTCCCTTTAAACATAAATGATGAACAGTAAATGAAATTGTGAATGTCAGGGTTTCAAAATATATTTACCAGTTATGTCCCTATCGTTGAATATATGCCTGAGGTTTGCCATGTTGTACTACATACCTTTATTTCCATGGCCATGTTATATCAATGACGTCACACGTCTGTGTGCGAGTGAAATTTGGAAGAAATGAAACATAGGTCATAAGATTGTCATGGTAAAAAGTTTGGCGGCTATACAGGAATATATAGCCGACCTTCAGCTCCATTGACTTCCATACACAAATGCTTCGTTAGGTATGTAATACTTAGAGGTTATGTCACTATGACGTGAAATATGCCTGAGTTCTCCCAATATAGGCCGACCTTGGGAGGCTCTATATTTGGGCAAGAACGAAGGCATATTTCACGTCATAGTGACATAACTGATGTATTACATGCCTTTGTTCCCATGGTTACTTTGTATCAATGACGTGACGTCATGATATTATCATGGTTATTAAAGAAATCTAATATCAAAACGAGGTAAGCGGGCTATATCGGGGTAATCGGGCAATATCGGTGGATATAGCTCGCTAACTTTGCCATTGACTTCCACAAATGCTTCACTAGGTATGTAATACTTCCTCATATGTTAATATTGTAAAAACATCTGGAGAGTTAATTGAATTCAAAATTGCAACACTTCCCAGATGTCCTGAATAAATTTCTATTTTGGTTTAATCAATATCCACTGCCTATAGAAATGCTACAAGATTGACATGAATAGAAATAAGAATAAGACAAGAATGCTTCATGAAAACCAAGTGTACATTGTACAGTGAAACCAATCCAAGTTGAACACCTTTAGTACCTCTAAAAAGTGTTCCACTCTGGAGGTGTTCTACTTACAGAGGTTCATTTAATACTCAATCAGTTGGTCTTGGGACTCTGAAGTGTTCCACTAACAGAGGTGTTCCACTTATAGAGGTTAATTTAATACTCAATCAGTTGGTCTTGGGACTCTGAAGTGTTCCACTAACAGTGTTCCACTAAGAGAGGTGTTCCACTTTACAGGTTTCACTGTATATAAATATGAATGGTAGGACTTTCAATTGACATAGAAAATAAAGCCCAAAAATTAAAATTCTATATAGGTTTCCAGCTACTAATAGAATTATTCCCATCTCCTAATTTTTTTCGAATCATAACTAAATGCTGCCACATATGCTATATGAACTTAATAGCATACATTGCATTTGAAATGTCAAGGTTTCTATAACCTAAGGAAATGGAATACTCTGACATTTCATTAACATTTCCAGGCGAATATTTTTATTTCTAAAATGTTTTGCATAACCTCCATAGACCGTATAACTTAAAAATAACTTTATCAGATAGAATACTTTCCAGACAATCTCCCAGACACAAATTGTGAACGAAGTTCCAAATATTTTTTGTTCCCTTGTATTTGAATTCCAAAATTCCTTAACATTTCTAGGTGCTGGAAAAATAAATACATTTCCCTGGTATTTCCAGGTATGTATGAACACCCTGTATGCTAAAATTAACATATGTGTAGTTCCGTGTAACTCAGTAATTTACATTGCACAA
This sequence comes from Owenia fusiformis, assembly GCA_903813345.2. Classification (NCBI taxonomy): domain Eukaryota; kingdom Metazoa; phylum Annelida; class Polychaeta; order Sabellida; family Oweniidae; genus Owenia; species Owenia fusiformis. The sequence goes on from CAIIXF020000006.1 coordinate 4,602,703, forward strand.
TGAGATGTGGCAAAGCAATATGAATCATATGAAAACACCACAAAAACATTGCAATTAAAATATACAGTATAGAGAACTGCCTGTGCATATTAAATGATAAGTACAAACTTCAATACTTAATACTTAAGGTCTATATAATACTCTATATGAAGCAATTTTACCTAAAACATTATTGATGGCAAATCAATATGTTTTATGTAAAATGAATCCAAATGTGAATTTGGGCAAAAATGGTTAAACTTCATTTTACAATAAAAGTGATATTCAAGCTAAATTGTAAAATGGAAATCGCTGTATCCTGAATGGTATGTGGAGTACTAGAGGAGTGATTAATAGTGCTAAGAAATATGTTAGTAAAAATATGAATTTGTTAAAACTGTTTGCACAAGCATGGAGAAAATGTCAAACTGAAGAAAGCAATCTAAATGCTAAGAAAATACAATATATCGAAGCACACCTTGAATAAGTCAAGGATTCACAGTTATTACTAGTTCAAGTGCCCTTAAGTAGAACTATAGAAATTCTAAAGGCTCCTATATTCATAAATGTATAGGGGGCTATCATAAGGTAAGTGGGGTATTATTAGATAATGGGATTCTATAAGGAAAAGGGCTTCTATTGGGTGAGGATGCTATTTGAAAATTGGTAGGTGTGGGCATTTAGTAGGCATTTAGTAGGCATTTAGTGGGACAGTTCTTGGGTATAGTTACTAAAAGTTCACTACCTAAATATACTTTTATGAAGGAAAAAGTGTTCTATTACGATATTCTACTAGAATGTGGAACATGGGCTACTATTAGGAGAGTGGTCTACTAATGAAAGAAACATGCAACACAAAGGACAACCATCTACCTTCTTGGCGATGTTTCACAGCACCCATAGATGGCACTGTTTGGTTGACATGAGATGACACCTTATCTGTCACATTTGACATCTTTTCTGACACAGTTGACATCTTATCTGTCACATTTGACATTTTATCCGTCACAGTTGACATCTTCTGAGTGACTGAAGACATTTTCTTGGACATTTCCGTGCGGTCCCACTTATCACCTATATCAGTGACCCCGCCCTTAACACCACCTATTATATGGAGCATTAAAGAGAAAATAAGCGCACTCAGGGAAGGACAATGAACAATTTTACATTATTCAATAATAAAAAAATGTAAAGAAAACATAAATGCTAGAGTTTAAAGAGGGCAGCTTGCGTTAAGTATATATGATAGGAAAAGCCGGTTTGCTCAAGAATTTCATAGTTAACATTTAAGATTTACCAAAGCCACATGGTTAGAGAGTACATGTATATAATAGAATTAATTTAATTCAAAATCAAAATCTGGTTTACTTTAGGTTAAATAAAAGCACCCGACCCTGAAATTTCATAGTATGTTTTAATACACAACAGCATGGGTAGTATCCTAGTGATTATGGGCATATGGTATGATAGCTTTGTTAAGGGGATGTACCATTTGATCAATTCTGAATTTCTGAAATTTTGGGTGCTGTATGGTAGTCACAAAGTCACAGTGAAGGGCGAAGGGTTCTTAACCATGGATACCACCCATAACATGGGAACATAGGAATAGAGTATTATTGATATGAAGTTTTGAAATCCTCTAAAATTATTTTTTTCTGAAAATGACTTACCAAACAAGTCTGAGAATGTGGAGCTAGCTGCCTGAGCAACGTCTGTCAGTTCACTACTGAGGTTTGATATCAGTGAGTTTGGTGTGTCGGGTCTTTCCCCGTCTCGACTGTTTGCTCTAGAGCCTGGGCCACGCCTGGATTGAGGGAGAGGTGACACACTGCCTTGTCTCTGAATCTCAGGGGCCAAACTGGGGTCTCTGGGGGTGACATTATCAAATGCGGAGTTCTGGCTGCGAAGCACAGGAGGGGCAGGTCTGGGGGGAGGGGTCTTAGGAGAGGGGCTGTCTAGTTTGCTTGATTGGCTGACGCGACTGTCAGATCTGGAAAGGAAATAGGAACATAACAAATAGATTTGCAATATAACTAAAGGTTAGAATAACACCTTAAAATAGTTATTTTCTTAGATATAATCTCAACTGAAGTTTTATTAACACATTACATCTAAAAAGAAGATTGTATTATGATAGACTTTGACAATGGCTAAGATTAAAATTATTTCCAACATTGAACACAATAAGTGGATTTAGTGGATTTAGATTTTAGTATTCAAGATTTTGATTGACGAGCTATTTGGACAGAAGCAATGTATGCAGTATCAAAGAGATTCAATCTCCGTTTCAAAATTGCCTAGATTATTCCCAAAATTGGATTTCCTTGATAATAAAAAGATGACAGGTCCCTGTGACATCAAACCTTATGGGAAATATGGGATATTACAAAAAGATGAATAAAAATGTTATCAAAACAAGGAATGCAATTTTCCACTCAAATGTTAGAATTATGCTCTGAGATGTCCTGTATAAATACACGAAGTTTTTTTAATACAATATAAAAAAATCATCAAAGTCCCGAGTGTAGTATATATGGTTCCTTAAACCATAAGGTTAAAAACAGTAACATATCATATCAATTTTGTCATTTTTTAGTAATTAGTTAAAAGGGGCCAGTAAAAGGTTTGGTTATAAAGTGGCTGATAAGTGATAATGGTACTTAAATGTTAATAATGTTTGTGGAAATAAGTTAAGTTGCTCAGACACATATATCAAGCAGCAGAAGATGAAGACATAGCACCTTTTCAAAGTGGGATAATAAGAGAGAATCTGGGCCTTCATTCCATTTTCAAAATAACAATGATATTCTGTTCCCTTACCTTCCAAGTTGCTGAACTGTAGGTGTCACAATGGAGGTGTCATAGTTGAAGATGTCAGTGTTTGGTGTCACAGTTGGAGAATCAGGCCTTACATTTGACGTCTCTGTGGCATAAACAGGACTTGAGGAACGTGAAGAATCACTATCTTGCTGACTATATGCCGAGTCGCTGGTACTCATCGAACCATCGGGAAGCTGTAATACCCTCGGGGGACAAAACACACTCGATTCATCAATGGTTAAAGCCTGTCCCCCAACATAAATATCAGGGGTGTCCCCATTAATATCACTATTAACAATATCCGTGACAAAATCCCCGAGACTTGAATAGGATGAACTGCTACTGAGAGCTCCATCGCTATCAGAGCCGCTTTCATCAGTTGGGTTTTCATCACTTAGATTGTTGTCATTCTTAGCTGTAATGGCTGCAGCCAGTGTACTGAATTCATCATATGTCTTGAAGTGGACAGTTTGGAGCTGGTTACTGTACCATTTAGGCTTGTCTCCTATAAGAAGGGGATCAAATACACCTGTTTGGACTCTGAGGTAGACAACCTTCTTTGGACATAGTGCCCATTCTGCGTAGTACTCCACTGCCTGAAAAAGATTTGATAAAATGTATTAAGATTAACATTTTCTAATAAAAATCATGCGTGTAGAACTAGTCAAGTTTGATTCAAAACACTATGTGGTGAAGTCAGAACAAGTTCCTTAGTTACCAAAGAAACAAATGACAAATAAAAATAGTCATAAATCATGATGTCATGACTGAGACATTCTGATTACCAGAACCCCCCCCCCCATTGTGGAGACTTCAAGACGACTTGGAATTGTGGCATTGCGATAAGTCTGTAAAGCTCCAGATATAATTAATCCACATCATATGTGAAATCCTTTAACATCAGTTGATCTTACTTATATCATAAAAAAAACATTACTCACAAGTGATCTCACCGAGGATGCTTATTACAGACGGAGGTATATTGGGCAGTAGCTTTATCACAGTAAAAGACCTTAGCAATTGTAATATGGCCTGAATAAATAACATTTGGATCTATTTCACATACCTGTGTGCGAGCTAGCTTTGCAGTGAACATTGTGCGATTAACACGCGACTTGAGGAAGCTGTTTGTTTGGAATGCTACAACAGGTCTTGGGTAAAGCCTCAGTGTGCGAGTGTGCTCTGTGAAGTTACAAAGGATGTTCGGAGAGTTGAAAAATCTCACCTAGAATTAGAAATAGGAACACAATTATTCACATGTCACAACAGAAATGCAAGGTTGCTCATACTACTGATAGTTCTTTAAGGCATTATAGGCCATCAAGTAATATGAGACAGAAGGTTCACCGCAACAAGCAGATAAAACAAAAGCTTTTGACATATTACCACTCAGCTAATGAGTCTCGTTATGCAGTTCATTCAACTTCTCTCTTTCTATATAGTTCAATTTTTATGTCTGGAAACTTGCAGCAATTAAGTGATCTATTTAACTACCTGATATCAATATTAGACATCTTACCATGGTAACACTGGTAACACTGGTTGCTAAATCAAAAGAATCTACATAATTACACTTTTATCATGCCTGTCCATGTTCTACCTAGAACATTTTTAATGCCTGGAAACCTACACCTGCGAATTCCTACTAAAACCCGATATCAATATTGTTGAACTTACCATGGCAACCCTTGTTGCTATATCAACAGAATCCACATCATTTCCATAAATGAGAGGATTGAAGCCTGTCATTGGGGATGTGAAGTTATCTTTGCGCTGCCAGCTGTCGGGATTCTGGGTAAGGGCATCAAGGTTTTTGATTGGCTGTGGACTCATACACATGCTCGCCAGTGCCTGCTTCAAGTGATTCTTCAAGATGGACAGCTCGGGCTCTGGCATTGATGGGAGTTCATCTGCCCCTCGAGGCACTTGGATCTGAAAAGTAGTTAGTTTTGTGTTAATTGTCATTTTTGGTTATTCTGGGTGCAGTAAAATGTTTTGTTTTAAAGTGGCATTGAGGGGGAGTTCATCTGCCCCCAGAGGTAATTAAATCTAAAAAATTGTCAGTTTTGTGTAAATTATCATAAACAAGAAAATAACTTGCTTTTAGTTCAAAATTATTCTTTAAGGAATTGCCACAGTATATTTTAGACAACCTCCATATTTAAGGGAATGATGGACACATCCCTCCAAATTTGTAACAATTAAATCTTCATTGATTTTTTTCAATTTAAAGCGTCAACTACTTTAATACACTAACAAAACTCAAAGGACACATCATCTCACACAAACATAATTCTATGAGTGGGCATAAATTCATACAATGACCTTATCTTTTAGCTTAGTCCATTACAATAGATTACAGTAGATGTTTTATTAACTCAACATACTACTGATCAATGTATACAGAAAATGACACTCAACCCTTCTGAGCACGAGTTCAATTAAGTTGAAGTACTTCTGGCAAAAAATTGAAGTATCACCTGTTGTCATTAAGAACTCTTTGTGCCCTACAATGTCTTCGGCTTTAAAATTGTTGAGATGTTTCTTTAAGTTAAAGTTCTTTGAGCAACAAATTGAAGTATCACTTGGAGTCAAAGAACTTTAACTCTATCATCATGGGATTGAGTTTTGGGGAATTTTGGAGCCAATATCTTTCTTCAAGTATTCGAATATAACTTTTTCATTGACTCTTGTTATGTTTCATTGAGATTTCGCTTTTCATCATATAATAATTACCTTATTTGAGTCTAAATCGACCAACCACACGTCATCGGGTACCCTGAACCCCTTCTTGTAGAGGAAGAAACTAGCTGGGACGCCGATGATATAAGGAGTTGGCGCTAGAAGTAACTGAAAAACAACAATTTATAAATAGTCATCCTCCAACCAGAGGGCTTCTGGAGAATCAGAATATCTTGAAACAGCTGTGTAGTGCTGTTTGGAGGATGCAAATACGTTCAACATTGTAAAGTCATCTTAAGTAGAACAAGGCAACCATTCATACTGAAATAATGTCCTTGATTTCTACATTTTTATGTTCTAGTGGGACAGAGAAAAGAGGTTGACTCATATGGGAGAAAGGTTTGTCTCTTTATATGACAGGCTTTAGTTTCTACTCAGAGATGTTGCATCAAAACAAAAGGATGTTTGTCTTTCTCACCTGTTCTGCTGAAGACATACATGTTGGAAGTAGTGGAATGACTGGGAACATGTACTCCAATGGGTACAGCATGGACACAAAGGCCATGACACTCATAGTCAATGCATTGTAGTCCCTGGACATCAAGACAATCTGAAAATACATAGCCATACGTTAAGATTTATATTGGGAACATGTACTCCAATGGGTACAGCATAGACACAAAGGCCATGACACTCATAGTCAATGCATTGTAGTCCCTGGACATCAAGACAATCTGAAAATACATAGCCATACGTTAAGATTTATATTGGGAACATGTACTCCAATGGGTACAGCATGGACACAAAGGCCATGACACTCATAGTCAATGCATTGTAGTCCCTGGACATCAAGACAATCTGAAAATACATAGCCATACGTTAAGATTTATATTGGGAACATGTACTCCAATGGGTACAGCATAGACACAAAGGCCATGACACTCATAGTCAATGCATTGTAGTCCCTGGACATCAAGACAATCTGAAAATACATAGCCATACGTTAAGACTTATATTGGGAACATGTACTCCAATGGGTACAGCATAGACACAAAGGCCATGACACTCATAGTCAATGCATTGTAGTCCCTGGACATCAAGACAATCTGAAAATACATAGCCATACGTTAAGACTTATATTGGGAACATGTACTCCAATGGGTACAGCATAGACACAAAGGCCATGACACTCATAGTCAATGCATTGTAGTCCCTGGACATCAAGACAATCTGAAAATACATAGCCATACGTTAAGATTTATATTGGGAACATGTACTCCAATGGGTACAGCATGGACACAAAGGCCATGACACTCATAGTCAATGCATTGTAGTCCCTGGACATCAAGACAATCTGAAAATACATAGCCATACGTTAAGACTTATATTGGGAACATGTACTCCAATGGGTACAGCATAGACACAAAGGCCATGACACTCATAGTCAATGCATTGTAGTCCCTGGACATCAAGACAATCTGAAAATACATAGCCATACGTTAAGATTTATATTGGGAACATGTACTCCAATGGGTACAGCATGGACACAAAGGCCATGACACTCATAGTCAATGCATTGTAGTCCCTGGACATCAAGACAATCTGAAAATACATAGCCATACGTTAAGACTTATATTGGGAACATGTACTCCAATGGGTACAGCATAGACACAAAGGCCATGACACTCATAGTCAATGCATTGTAGTCCCTGGACATCAAGACAATCTGAAAATACATAGCCATACGTTAAGATTTATATTGGGAACATGTACTCCAATGGGTACAGCATGGACACAAAGGCCATGACACTCATAGTCAATGCATTGTAGTCCCTGGACATCAAGACAATCTGAAAATACACAGCCATATGTTTAATCAAGATTCATGATGGGATATAAGATTCAATAATACCTTATTGATTCATCAATGCTTAATTAAGCTTGTAGAGAAGAAGAGCAACAATTCCTAAATTGACATATTTAGTCAAGAGTCCTAGTTTTTATCTTTCCTCAGTTAAATATTTCAAAGAAATTTGCCCCCATCTACACTTTGAAATCGGAGTATCATACAGTAGTTGTAGATTGACTATCAGTGAAACCTGTAAAGTGGAACACCTCTGTAAGTGGAAATCTTTTCAGAGACCCAAGACAAAAAACTGAATGTTCATTGAACCTCTATAAGTGGAACACCTTCCAAGTGGAACACTTTCAAGGGATGCCAAAGGTGTTCCACTTTGCCAGGTTTTACTGCCACTCATTTGACAACAAATATTACATGAAGCTATTTTGATTAAAACATAACACTGACTATTTTAGAAAAACAAATTTTTGATTCATACTTTATCTGTATAAAGTGAAACCCCAAACGCAACATATGTCCCCAACACCCACACTATTATACATTGGAAATACGTCACACAAAAGATTCTGAGAATATAATTTGAAGAATGACGTAGTTAGTGAGGCAATTGGCCTACAAATATTCTACTTAGAGAATCTTATTGATTGTTTAATCTCATAGTGATTATTGCAATGACAACCATATACCATACATCCCGTTTCCTTGACAACAGACAGGAAACATTACCCCATCGGTATAAGTAAGAATTATTAGATTTTATTTTTAGATTTTTGTAAACTATTTGATGTCTGTTAGGCCTTAGGGCATGTCAGTACAAGAAAATCCAATATATAAACTATACTATATATACAATACACTAGAGAACTATAGATAATGGCAAAATCTAACAATAATAAAAGACAGGGAAGGGGTAATAAGCTATTGACTTGCCATTAATCAATTCCTATGTTAAGAAGTCTCTTATTTAAGTCAATATATTCAATACATGTACATGCAAAACATTCAATGTACTAGTAATACATATCCATGGGAATTCTGATTTCCAAAAATCCTCGCTTGAAACACTAAGTGATCATGTTCATGATCAAAATACAAATAGAATGGAAAAAGTAAAATAACAAAGTAATCACAGAATAAAAAGAGAAATCCCAGGTATAATATGATACTGTCCATTTAATGTGAATTGTTGCCCTGAAATTAAACTGAAAGAATGTAGCAATGGGAATAAGACTCCATCTCTCTACTGCCTCAATTGTTCCAATGAAAGAATTGATTTTTTTGCTCAAAACAGCTGAACTTAACAGACCTTCAATACACTTAACTCTACAAATTGCATTATGTTTCTGAGATGCTGATATAACGTCATTGATTCGACTTTTGGGAAACACTTCACCAAATAATTTTCTCTATATGGGTCATCTCAAAAGATTAAAATTCTACATCGTGATATAGGGTACATCATTTGTAATCCATAGAGTTAAGTCCTATGTCATTATTGTTAATGAAACTTAACTTTTTAGAAGTGCAGTTTCATGTGGTACAGAACAAATATGAAAGTCTGACATATTTTTTAAATTAAATATTACTTGGTCACAGAAATTGTCTTTTACCACTGACTCTCTTAAGAACAATAATACAGTATTATGATTATGTGTCACAATGCAATAAACATACGAGACAGCGAATCATATTTGTCTATCTGTGTAATTCTAGTCTCCATGGATACATGACAACTAATGGTTGGGTCATATTTATTTCACATTATTCTATTTCAAAAATGGAATATTTAAGTTGTTTTATGAAGATTATTAACCCCATGTCTATCCTTGTCATCTCACTTGGTATTCAGCACTGTTACACCATAGGATATTTCCCAGCAGTATGCCGAAGTTGTTAATCTGAAATCAGTAACTTGGCAGAAAGACTAAGTGATGTCTTAGAAAACATTGATTTTTCCATCCCAATGATCAGCTTTTCCCGTTTGAACTTACTCAACTCCCTATAATATATGCTCCATCTTGGCCATAATGTTATATCTTCACATATTGATTTATTGGCTGTCTCTGATCTGTCTTGAATTGGAGTTTGATGAGGGGGATGGGGAAGGGGAGGAATAGGGGAATGGGCAGGGAACATGTGATTAAAAATAAGAAGAAAAGAGGATGAAAAGGTAAAGAAATAGGCGAGACGTTTAAGCTAAATGGTAAGAGGATGCCATCAAGCTGAAAAAGCTTCTCTTTTGGGATGTAATAAAAGAGAATAAAATGAAGAATGAGGGCCATAATTTGATAGGGAGATTGGGTGATAAGGTAAATGACAGGGGTGACATCAATCTAAGTGGCTTCTCCTTAAGGAGACAATGGGATATAGCTGGTGTGGCCCATAGTGGCCCTTGGCATCTCACGGCCTCACATAAACCAACCAACCAATTGACTGGCTCAAATTTGGCAATTATAGTTGAATGCAAATAAAGCCCTGCATGAATAAGTCGATGGTATTGAAATAGATTTACAGATGGAAAATGAATAATTCATAAATTTTATTTGACTTATCACTAATTAAGACCATCTAGGATATTACTCCTGCTTTGATCATGTTTATTAATATTACATTGCCAGTATAGGATCAGACCACATTTTACTAAATTACATGATTGAAGGGCAATGCACAAAATGATTCAGTGTCTGATATCGTTAGTCATACAGTGTATATGAATCATAAAACATTAGTACATTTTCACTCATTTTTTATATTACTAATTTTGGAAAAATTATACAAAGCATAATGGCTATGAATATAATTATCTAAACCCATCGAATTTAACCCAAAAAAGTCCTGTAAATCATTTTTCTCATTTTTGGCATTGCTAAAAATTAGGCCAGAGCAAAAGTACTATTATATGATGAACTAAATATGCATAATGTAGTCACACGGCAAGCTAGGTTTCTGTGACCTTATATATGCAATAAAAAACTGATCATTAACGATGCAATCAATAACTGTACGAGCCAGAATCAATGTATTTTTATTAATAAAGTGAACCTCCTTTTAACCTTATATATTTCAAAACATTGAATATAGACTGACTGCTGTTAGAACCATACCAACTATATAATGGGCTGGCAAAAATGGCAAAAATGATTTCGCAATAACATCACTCCTCTACGATAAAACATAGAAAGCCAGTTGCTTCAGAATTTACTCCAGTAGAATTGGCCCCTGTGAAATGGATGGGTGCATTAGTTAACATGATGGGCAGTTTTAATTTTCAGAACTCAATGAATTATAGGATGATTTTAACAATGTACATGTATGTGTTGTTTCCAGACATTGCATGAGTGTCAGTCAGTCAGTCTCAGAGGAAACAACAGATGTGAGGATTAAAACATCCACAATACTGATCATCTAAAATACTGTGCTTTAATAGGCTGGAATTTGATACATGTTAATAAGTATTTGTATAGAATTAAAAATGCTCCTGTGATGCTATAGTAAAGGTACATGTATTTCAGATTATTCCCCAAATGAATTAGTCAGGCGTATGCATTAGCACAGATCCTGTAATATTCTGTAGAGACAATGAGGAAGTCATAGACGTACATATTACCACAAATGTAATCCCTTACTACTATAATATAGCTTATGTGGGAGATATTTCTTTTTATGTGGGTGGATTCCAATTGCGTGAGAATTCAATTACAGTATTTAATCAATCTGGTTTATGGTTTAGATATCATCTTGATTCTGCTGGCAATTAGAAGTTATTTCATCATCTGAGCGATGACTCTCACTTAATAAGGTATACTACTATACTGGTTCATGTAATACACAAGGGATATATTGGATTGTTACAAAGAATTTTGACAGCCGACATGTATATAACACCCTCAAATCCATTGTTACAAAGCAAATTTGTCACCCCCAGACTATACCCCCTCCCCCAAAATGATGTGTTGGTAAAGTAGATAAGGGGGTCTACAGTTTTGAAGCAAGACTACTATTAAACCTGCTGTATAGTATTTTTTTTTATATTATTTATTGGCAGTCTCCGAGCCTTTTGTCCAGTGCCATCCGTACCTCCTGTGCCTTACCTCATGCATATTGGCACGGTCACTGATTATCAGGGCATGGCCTAAACTTTATAACAATAATAATATGAATATAGTTATCAGAGAATATATAAAGCATTTTGACAGCCATAATGTAACACCTTAAAATCCTATGTATTTTTAACCAATGTAATGAATATACTATGAGAGAACCCTGAGGTGCAGATAATATATAATACTGTTACTACCCTCTCAAAGGGACAAATATATACAATACAATTTTAATGTTGAATTGATCTTAATGACCCCACACGTAGGTGTCTTATCCTTTCATTGGAGTTTCGATATGAAATAAATGTCAGATGTTTATGAACCCATAAATTTTGTGAATTGCAAGTTTGATTGGCTCAGTGAATTATGGTCAACCTATTTTGCATTGATGAGGCTCAAGCAAGGATTATCTTATTTTCAAAAGTGAAGATGAACCTCTCTTTCAAAGGGCAAAAACAAACTGTTGGAAATTGAGAACAACTATGTGACAAGCTCAACAAAATAAATGACACAAATAATTACATCATCTCACATGCTAATTGACACTAATGGGTCTTAATATTAGCATGTGGGCTCTGGGAGTAATCATCTAAGTTGTACAACATCAAAACTGCCTTCGAAACCTAACACGCAAACCTATTAGCAATGATCACTTCATGGTTTCCAAATAAAACTTACATAAACTTATCTTTGTCACATCATGGTAAAAATTCAATAATAATAACCAATGGGACTCATTCTGATACTCATAGCATCTCTCTCTGTTGCATCGCAGATGGATCGAGATGGAGAGGGTGTGGCTTACCACAATAAATGGGACTCGAAATAAAGAAAGTATAGGTTCGAACAGTAATTGATCAGCATTAATACCAGGCAAATACCAAAAGACTGAGCAGTTTTGATTTTCTTGGACTTGTGAAAATACACATGAATTGTAGACACTGGAACTGGGAACTGCTGATTCTAAATCGACACAGAAACAACATATTGACAAATTAATATTCTCGTGAGCTCCCACTACAGGTTTTTGAAAACAATCAATATTTCAATTGCAGGGGTCAAACATCAAGGATTTAGTTTCGAAGACAAGGCAAAAGTCTCTGACGAAAGCCTATATCTAAAGATATGATAATCTTATTATGTCATAATATATGATATTGATACAATATTTAACATGTTGGTAATTACTTTATTGTTTTAATATCCAAGTCAGGATTATATAATCATAAATAGGTTTCTCTACCTCATCTCCTGTAATCAATATGACGCAGGCACACAAGCATTATTCAAATATAATCGTTTCCTCCTTAAATGAAGTGTTGAATTATATATCTTATTAGTACACAATTTCCCACTTATAAAACACTAGAGGAATATTACATTTAAGAGTGTATAACTGATTGGATTCTGAAGGTTCTTGGGTTTTAGTCTGACTATCTTTCAAAAGCATTCAAAATTTGATTCACTCTATGGGCAAAGTCTGACAAAAGGCAGGAGAGGTAAAATACGAACTCAAGACATTCCTTTTCAATTGAACGTAAACAAAAGTTTTACGTATTATATTATCTTTACCTCAAATTGACCTCACCCATTTAAATGTGCCTCGCTTCTTAAAAGTTCCATCAATTTCTAGAACTTCTACATGTAACATTCAATAAACCAAATACATACCTTATGCTCCAGTATGATACAACTCAGTACACGTAGACACGTGTCAACACCCAGCAGCTCAAGGGGAAGATGGAGAGGAAAATCCACCAATGGAAAGCGAGTGTGGTCGGGCAATGCGAATAGTAACGCTGGCATCACTTCCGGATTCATCACCTCCAACTGAAACACAAAGGAGCAGTCAACATTATCAAAAATAATCTACTAGATTTAGATTATGGGGAGCTGATTCTACCTTAGGATATCAAGTTACATTATCCTACCACACGTATATACCCAATGGTGTCTGTGTGAGATATGTAACTCAAATGAAAATGAAAAAAAATTGTTTAATAAAAACACAGAATTAAACCAACGCTAAGCATAAGGGCCGAGCTGAAGTCAGTCTACCCCAGTAGGGATTGAACCCACGACCCTTCACTTTCTGGACGAATGCTTTCAATTATTCGATGGTTGGCTAAAATGGTACTATAGTTTGTCTAAAATCCTTCTCTTCCAAGCTGCATTTTTTGCAGTAATTAATCTGAACATAATGTACCTTGATGAGAATTCTGCAGATATCTATCTTATTTACTTATTAGGAGGCCCTTCAAGGGGCCTCCTATCATTTTTGTAGTTATTCTTCTTTATTTATTATTCTTTTTAGCATTTTTTCTCCAACTTCCAGCTAGCTTTGACTTATCTCAGATATAGTCCTATTAGGGACCTGGGCTGGACTTGTCGGGAAATTAGTTCATATCTAGGTCAAGGTCAAAGGTCAAAATCTAGGTCAAATCTAAGTTTTTTCAAGTTTCTCAAATCCTGACACTACACTTCAATATTTTTGGCTGAATTTTTGCATACAGATAGATATTAGTATTCTATTAGTCTAAGCCTTTTGCCGTCTAGGAAAATTTTGCCTAGATTTTGAGATATTGAAGGTCAAAAAAAGGTCAAAAAAGGTCTTTTTTCAACTTGCTTCAAATTGACCATTTTTTTTTTTTAACTCATCTACAAGTTCTCAGGATTCCACATCTGACCTTACTTTTGACCTTTGACCTTTTGTTGACCTTCAGTGACCTCCGAAAGGTCAAAAAAGTTGATTTTTCAAATCAATTTTCTGGATTCAAATTTAGGTGCATTTAATCACAAAAGACCCCAAGAGATCCAAAAAAGTAAAATTTGCAAGGTCAAAGGTCAAGGTCATCAAACGAAATCACAAACTGTGTTTTTTAAGTTTCTCAAAATTGGAGACTACAAATCAATTTTTTTTACTGAAAGTCAGAATATATATTCCTCTAAAGGTTCTACACATATTAGCAATTGACTATTTATTAAAATTTTGCTCCAGTTTTGAGATATTAGAACTCAAAAACTGAAAAAAGGTCAAATTTCGAAATTTTTCAAGGTCAAATTTCAACTTGCTCTTAATTGACCAAACTTTCTTTTAAAAAGCATCTACAAGATCTCAGGAACTCAAATCTGACCTTAGTTTTGACCTATGACCTTTAGTTGACCTTCAGTGACCTTCGAAAGGTCAAAAAAGTTTATTTTTCAAATTGATTTTCTGGATTCAAATTTAGGTGCATTTAATCACAAAAGACCCCAAGAGATCCAAAAAAGTAAAATTTGCAAGGTCAAAGGTCAAGGTCATTGAATTAAATCACAAACTGTGTTTTCCAAGTTTCTCAAAATTGGTGACTACAAATCAATATTTTTTGATGAAAGTCTGAATATATATTCCTCTAAAGGTTCTACACATATTAGCAATTGATTATCTTTTAAAATTTTGCACCAGTTTTAAGATATTAGAGCTCAAAAACTGAAAAAGGTCAAATTTCGAAAATTTTCAAGGTCAAATTTCAACTTGATCTAAATTGACCAAACTTTTTTTTAAAACTCATCTACAAGTTCTCAGGATTCCAAATCTTACCTTACTTTTGACCTTTGACCTTTTGTTGACCTTCAGTGACCTCCGAAATGTCATAAAAGTTGATTTTTCAAATCGATTTTCTGGATTCAAATTTAAGTGCATTTAATCACAAAAGACCCGAAGAGGTCCAAAAAAGTAAATTTTGCAAGGTCAAGGGTCAAAGTCATTGAATTAAATCACAAACTGTGTTTTCCAAGTTTCTCAAAATTGGTTACTACAAATCAATAAGGTTTAATGAAAGTCTAAATATATATTCCTCCACTTTTTCTCCACATATTAGCATTTGATTATCTATTAAAATTTTGCACCAGTTTTGAGATATAAGAGCTCAAAAACTGAAAAAGGTCAAAATTTCGAAAATTTTCAAGGTCAGATTTCAACTCGATCTAAATTGACCAAACTTTTTTTAAAACTCATCTACAAGTTCTTAGGATTCCAAATCTTACCTTACTTTTGACCTTTTGTTGACCTTTAGTTGACCTTTAGTGACCTCCGAAAGGTCAAAAAGTTGATTTTTCAAATCGATTTTTTGGATTCAAATTCAGGTGTATTTAATCACAAAAGAGAACCAAAAAAGTAAAATTTGCAAGGTCAAAAGTCAAGGTCATCAAACTAAATCACAAACTGTGTTTTCTAAGTTTCTCAAAATTGGAGACTACAAATCAATATTTTTTCATGAAAGTCAGGATATATATTCCTCTATAGGTTCTACACATATTAGCAATTGACTATTTATTAAAATTGTGTACCAGTTTTGAGATATTGGAATTCAAAAACTGAAAAAAGGTCAAATTTCGAAACTTTTCAAGACTAAATTTCAACTTGCTTCAAATTGACCAATTTTTTTTAAAACTCATCTACAAGTTCTCAGGATTCCAAATCTAACCTTACTTTTGACCTTTGACCTTTGGTTGACCTTCAGTGACCTCCGAAAGGTCAAAAAAGTTGATTTTTCAAATCGATTTTCTGGATTCAAATTTAGGTATATTTATTCACAAAAGACCTTCTGAGGTCTAAAAAAGTAAAATTTGCAAGGTTAAAGGTCAAGGTCATCAAACGAAATCACAAACTGTGTTTTCTAAGTTTCTCAAAATTGGAGACTACAAATCAATATTTTGAAATGAAAGTCAGAATATATATTCCTCTACTAAAGGTTCTACACATATTAGCAATTGATTATTTATTAAAATTTGGCTCCAGTTTTGAGATATTATAGCTCAAAAACTGAAAAAAGGTCAAATTTCGGAATTTTTCAAGGTCAAATTTCAACTTGCATTAATTCGACCAAACCTTTTTTAAAAATCATCTACAAGTTGTCTGGAGTTCATATATGACCTTGTATTAGAGATTTGACCTTTGGCTGGCCTTTGAATGTTCAGAAACGAATATAGGGCCTCCGTAAGATTGCTTGCAATCTTAGATCGTTAGATCTCTAGTTAATTTGAGATACTTGAACTGACTACATAACATTATACTCATGCAATCAAAAGCAAAAAAGATGACATCATAATGATGACACATTACAAGGGGTCCATTTCCGTATTCATATTAGATTACATTGTTTTGGGTTAAGAAACAATTACAGAAGGTGAAGAAAGTAATTTTCATTAATTATCCACGACATATTATTCTACTGTTGTTGCTTTTTTAAAGATACCCTTTCACTTGAGGAAATTCTATTGTCTTATTTAAATGATTACCCAGTTAGTAGTATTTTTCATCTAAAAATGGTAAAACTGCATATTCTAATTCAATTAACTTCTAAGTAAGACCAAAAATCCTAATTTCATACTCAAATGACTTGAAACCTAGATTCAAAAATATTGTAACCCCCTCCCCTATGACTGTGACCTGACTACGCCCCTGTAGTTCTTGGCATATTGTTACAAGGTGACTCGAGCAACTTTTTCAGAAACATGTAGTATTATAGCAATAGGTGTGATCATATCTTCTTGTCAACTAATGGCATATTGGATTATTAAAGCTGAGTAATAAGCCAAGTTCCTTCGAGAAGTAATTGATCTTTTAGGATTTCCTGAATGTCAAAGCTCTGAAATTGCTAGAAGACATAAGAAGAATGTAAAAATGTCTCATATACAGACCTCAGAGAAAATGGACTCTTTGCAATACTATGATTTCACCTTTCTTGCTTTCTTGTTGGGATTCCGGGTAAATAGGTCTTGGTCAAATAAATCCTTGAAACATAAATGAACGAAGAGACAACATAAAGAAATCTTCTCACTGTAGGCTATATACATGTCTTGGATAAAGGACTTAAGAAGTTCTAATAAGGCCAGCTTGAAGGTTAAACACAAAGCAGGCAATGCTGAGAAATGAGTCTATGTGATATTAATCAAGGAATCGACTCAAGGAATGGCTATAAAGGGAAGATTATTGTTAGAACAAAACTATTATTTAATAACATGATATTGTGATAAATATCCTTATTTTCACCCCAGGGTATCCAGAATCAGTATTATAGGACATCACTTTATTCACAGCTTTGACAACTAACTCATCATTTTCAAAATACCACAAACCATTCATTGACATATCAGAAAATACTAAAAATGTTATCCCGTTGAAATATATATTTCTCATGGCTGACTCCTTGCGAAATATCAAACATAATATTTTCCTTATTTTACTTGAATTAGTCATAGTGACAAAGCATTGGGTTGAATAATAAGTGCGAGGTTAAAAAAATAGTCACACCATCAACAATTCCATATTCAATTAGCAATCTGTAAAAGATGATGAAATGATCAATTAGGGGACAATAAACCAATTGGATTTGTTTTTTTACAGCTTATAGCCTCTCAAGATATTTTCTAACCATACTTAATTGGAAAATAATGGCAAATTATCCAGAATTTTCCTCAATTTCCAAATTGAAGTTGTAAGCATACTTTGAACACTGTTCAATGTTTTCTACAATCTCTTTCTCTTCCTCTTCCCAAACCCCTACAATAATTATATCATTAAACACTATGTTAAAAAAAATGAAGGGCACTGTAACCCATTTACTGTATAAGTGGTATTTAATCTGAGTGGTTAATTTCCCGAATGGTCAAATTTGATAATTTTCTTAATTTTAATTATCCTAATGACAAGAGACTTCCCATTGGATAAGATTATGAAGATAATGTTTGATTAGGCAAAATTACCACTTATACAGTATTGCATTATTGAATATTTTCTATTTTTAACTTCTTGTAATTAATCAACTTTTCCATGTTATAGCAATTCCTTACATCTTCTAATGCCTTAGGCTAAAACATTTTTTGGAAGTATCGATCATGAGACCTTATTTCAATAATCTATTATGAATTTCGCAAGACAAAAAATGGCGAGCATTTTGAAAATAGGCAAGCTTTTGAACCAGGAGTCATAAAGGAGTTTTTTGTATTGATGTTGAACAAAAATAACTTAAAACGGGAATCCTATGGATACAGGTTTTAAAACTGGCCAGTTGTTAACAAATGGACAGACAGACAAACAATTGAGTGATTGCAATAGCTCACCATGTGAGCTAATGAGACACACATTTAAGAACATTTTCGTGTTGAGAAAAAGATGTGGAAAGGCTATTTTACTATTTAAATCTAAATAAATATCTAATATGTATCCAATAATTTTATTTTGATGAATTAAAGCTAGAAAGGAAAAACTCATTATTTGAATATAACATTTTTATAATTTGATTATCGTGCGATTACTTTATCTCAATTTACTAGGATTACGGTGTCACATCCATCCATCGTGGTTCTTTATATGGCTTTCTGAATTATAAATCAGAGTAAAAATAGAGGTATAATAATGATTCTAATAAGACAGGAAAGGTTTTATCCGACACAAAGGCGTCATTCGCAAACTCTTACTAATGTATTGACAAGATTCTGATTAGAGGCAATAACACACATGACGGAGAGGCTAATACCATATTGAAAATATGTCTTAATAAATCAAAAGAAATCTCAATCATTCCAAATAATTTTTTCAAATTTTATTTTATATTCAAACCAATATAAACTACAAATGGCGACTCAGCATTGTTGTAAGGGACTGAAGCCACCGAAGATTCAAATTTCTCCTACACACAACCATAAAAACTATAATAGTCTCATTTCCGGCATATAAAACCCTCATCATGGTATTTATCAATTAAGAAAACTCCAAATCTTGACTAGAGTACAATTCACTCAAGACAGTTGCATTGACCACAATTGTAAATTGCAATAAATAGGTTTGAAAATAGCATCATTTGGCGGCCTCACATGGTGAAGATGTATATTGTAAAAACGTGATACTCTACTTTAATGACAAAAAACAGATTTCTTCAAAACAAAAGTAATAGCTGCACCATTGGTTTAAATAACCTGCAGTATTAACTCCCATAAATGAATAAACACAAGGAGCACAAGCATCTCGAACTCGCAACCTCGTGGTTTTGGCGCCCAATCGCCTAGCTCGAATGTTCCGGCGCTCAAGCCCTCTCGGCCAACTGGACAACCCCACATACCAGGGTATATACATATTGGCTCTGATGAATAGAACTTCTTTTGTCAGATATTTGTTGATGGACTTACAGTTGGATATAGATAGATGAAATGATAAAATGCATGTTCATTATTGAGTTATAAAGAACAGTGAATAAGTGACCTGATTGGTTGAGAGAATTTAGCCATGGTGGATCATCAAAATATGTCACCAGAACAGTTTTAATTCTTACAAAGAAATGGTAGTTTGGAGTATGTACTAACTGTGAAGTTAACCCATGTTAGTTCGTCTTCCCATGCATTATTCATTAGATCGACTCTTGTTACTGCCATCCTTTTCGTTTAAATTTCGCAAATTGAAGCATTGTTAGCTTCTTACTTTTGATCTTAACAGCAAATTACAACTAATGAACCCGTGAATAGGCACAGATCCCTACTGAATACATTTAAGTTAAACCCTTTTCCAGAATTTTCACCCTGAGGTCCAATTATTTGAAATGAAGAAATGGAGATCCTGTTACAGAAAGTCAGGTCCCATAAGTAGACAACTCAACCTCCAGAACCCAGTTCAAAAATATATTTTGCTAAAGTATGCTGTTTTTCTAATATTGCTCAATGAATTTAAGTCAATCTCTTCTTGAAAAAAATAGTACCACGAGTACTTGGCTCACGCGGGAAGATTTCAATATTCAACAGTAGGAGCTTACTATAATTTAGATTTTTTGTGGAATCTGGGAAATTTGGTTGACAGATGCAAGACAAGTGCCATTGGCGATAACAATAGCCTACTCAAGTGAGCTACTAATGGCCATAAGAGTAATTCTGAGTTGCAACTATCATTAATATTTATATTCAACCGTTGTACTCACCTGGACTTTGGTTTTGCCTGGCACAGGTACAGGTGCACTGAGCAGTCGTAATATCCATGTCTCAATCTCCCGCACCTCATGCATAACAAGACTGGGGGTACTGTCTGTACCTTGGCCTGAGAGCACTCCCCACACAGTATCTCTGTAATCATATCAGACATTATTAAATAACAAGACTGGGGGTACTGTCTGTACCTTGGCATGAGAGCACTCCCCACACAGTATCTCTGTAATCATGTCAAACATTATTAAATAACAAGACTGGGGGTACTGTCTGTACCTTGGCATGAGAGCACTCCCCACACAGTATCTCTGTAATCATATCAGACATTATTAAATAACAAGACTGGGGGTACTGTCTGTACCTTGGCCTGAGAGCACTCCCCACACAGTATCTCTGTAATCATATCAGACATTATTAAATAACAAGACTGGGGGTACTGTCTGTACCTTGGCATGAGAGCACTCCCCACACAGTATCTCTGTAATCATGTCAAACATTATTAAATAACAAGACTGGGGGTACTGTCTGTACCTTGGCATGAGAGCACTCCCCACACAGTATCTCTGTAATCATATCAGACATTATTAAATAACAAGACTGGGGGTACAGTCTGTACCTTGGCCTGATAGCACTCCCCACACAGTATCTCTGTAATCATATCAAACATTATTAAATAACAAGACTGGGGGTACTGTCTGTACCTTGGCCTGAGAGCACTCCCCACACAGTATCTCTGTAATCATGTCAAACATTATTAAATAACAAGACTGGGGGTACTGTCTGTACCTTGGCCTGAGAGCACTCCCCACACAGTATCTCTGTAATCATGTCAAACATTATTAAATAACAAGACTGGGGGTACTGTCTGTACCTTGGCCTGAGAGCACTCCCCACACAGTATCTCTGTAATCATGTCAAACATTATTAAATAACAAGACTGGGGGTACTGTCTGTACCTTGGCCTGAGAGCACTCCCCACACAGTATCTCTGTAATCATGTCAAACATTATTAAATAACAAGACTGGGGGTACTGTCTGTACCTTGGCCTGAGAGCACTCCCCACACAGTATCTCTGTAATCATGTCAAACATTATTAAATAACAAGACTGGGGGTACTGTCTGTACCTTGGCCTGAGAGCACTCCCCACACAGTATCTCTGTAATCATGTCAAACATGGTCAGTTTCAACTTACAAAATTAACACCATAAAATTGTCTACATATAATATAAAAGCACTTTTCACTTCACTTCAAGTTCCTATAATTATTTTGTCGTAGAATTTTTTCTTAGAGTAAAACAATTGGTATTATCCGTGCAGATCCAAACACCAATACCCAGTTCTAAAACTTAATTTATTTTGAAAATATTATTTCCAAATAGAATGAAGTCATATACATCAAAATACTGATGATTGGTTCAAATGTTCTTTTCTATTGCCAGTTCAATAATATGAGCTGAGCAAGTGTTTCAAACAATCAAAGTTAAGCTCAAAAGTGCTTCCATTTCTGGCCTTTTTCATGAGAAACCATGAGAAACATTCCGGTAATGGTTGTGAAAATATCTTAACGCAAGCCCCTTGGGGCTATATAGGGTATCTTTGACTATTTACTAATCTAGTATTACTTTGCATTGCATTGATAAACTAATTCAAAAGTCAATATTACGAACATCTGTTTAATGCTCTGGGTTTATAATGAGTGTCTTCTTTCCTCTGGAATAATTAATTCATTAGCAAGTATGGATTGTATGTTGTGTATTGATCTGGCAAGTTCCTAACAATAAGGTTTCTCACTTAAAACTTGCCTAAGTATGTTTTTCAAATGTGGTATTGTACTACTTCAACAATTATTCGCATTGCATAAAAGCAAGTTTAAGTTAAACAGAAGAGGTATATTGTTAATTAAAATTGCAACCTGAGTTAAAGTTCAACCTAATAATATTGAAATAAACAATTGTTTATGGAGTTACAATTTTAGCAAAACAAAAATACTAAAGAGTGAATAAAATTCAAAATTACTAACCTTGATGAGAATTTTGAGCCTCCGATTCTTTTATTGCACGAGCGTTCATTACAAGCCTCTATGATCTGCCGAAGTACGTAGACAGTCTCGCGGAATGTAGAGAAGAAAGGATGATGGCTTATAAAGCAGACTGAAGTCAATGTATGATTGCGTATAGTTTTACTTCTCTTGTTAAATGAATTATCCAACTCATTCACTGATTGTTCATTTGAAGACACGGAAGCTTGGCGTGTCACGTTATTTTTAGTCCGTGGGGGACGCTTCTTTTCAAACGGTCTATAAAAGTTAACGCAAATTCCAAAGCGGCATATTCCGGAGTCCTTTTCTGTTAAAGTAAACACAAAAGAAGTGGATTCTCGTAAACTTAGCTGTTTTGGGCCAACATTGATGCAACCCTCTGGCTGGCAGAAGAAAACGACATCGGGAGGTAACGCAAAATCCTTATGATCTTCAACAGGATAGCGTCGCAAAAGTTCAGGGGTCTGAGCAGCAGTGTTGTTTTTACTTGGTTCTTTACTGCCAACAAACACAACGTAATCCAGCAATCGTGGACACAATACATTCTCCTCCATTCTAAAGGCTATACTTCTTTAGTCAGTTCAGCGTTGTCATAACTTTGTTTTAATCTTAATGCTAAATAGCTTTTTGTCACCATTTATGGATACTGCACTATTGTAACGTTATTTCTGTTTATTTCTGACTTCTTTAATAATCCTTTAGCCAGTGAAGCTTGTATCAGCCTTGGTAAGATTCAGTTCAATGCTTATTACAGAAATAATTCTCAATTAATCAATATCATTCATAAATCAACTTAATTGTAACCTTAATTATGGACATTTTCTTTATAATATTACTATTATACAGCTCATTTCATCGCCCTATACATTCTTTATTTTCTCCTATTCAATTATTATTGTACATGTTTGTGAATTGCGTTATGTCTTCAGTGTATGACATTCCAATGCTCCAATGCTGTTAACGTTGCCTCTGTATTGGTATCCTTTATTGGATTTTACATCCAATATTCTCTAGCAATTGTTCAGTGTTCCCCCATCAATATCTGTTAGGCAAAATTCACGAAGCCTGGAATGAAAGCAGAATATTGATCAGTGAATAAGCAAACCTTACAAATGAACTCAGGCAGAGTTAGCAACCTTACAAATGAAAACAGATTGAGTAAGGCCATTTTGCAGACCTTACAAATGAAACACTGAGATAGGCTACAAACCTTGCAAATGAAAACAGGCAGAGTTAAAAATCTACTCTATACCATAGGACAGCACAATCAAAACCCACCTGGACTGTTTTGTAGGTTTACGAAAAAAGATCAGTCACTCTCTGCAGTTGGATACACATGGTCGGTGGTCGGTTGTTGGTCTTTTAATTAAAGATAATTAGATGCAAAATTAGAAGAGGAAGGTTAAACTAGGTGTCTTTCAAGGTTGTGATTAAAATGTGTTTAACCATTTTAAATCATGATGAAAAACGCACATGATAAATGAAACATCTGTAATGTCAATTTTTTTTAGGTGGTGTCTCAGTTATTACAAGACCAATTATTATTCTGGTTAGTCACTTTGGATCATGATGAGAAAATGCACATACATGTTATGTTCAGTATGAAAATAACAAAAAACACGCTAAATATTGTTGGTCTTTAAAATCTTTAAAAATTAATATGTAATGTTTGATTCCTCAGTTGTTAAATGTCAAACTAATAAAAACTAAATTCAATACGACAAACAGAGCTTTCCAATGGTATGCTTAAATGGTTAGTCACTTTTGATCCTGACAAAAGAACGCATGTAACATTACATTTCTATTATGACCGCAATGAGAAAGCCACATGCTTCACTGACCCAATGTTTGTGTCTAGGTAAATTTGACCAATCAACGTCAGCCCTGTAGTGTTAGCTCATTATTATGCACAGTCAAAAGAAGTACACTTTTCAAGAACAAATCCTCTGGCAAATCTTGCACAATTCATCATGAAAATACAAATATTTTATCAGTTTAATATCAATCAGAGTTTAGTGGATGCCAAAACATCGATCGGATACCCAGAGGTGAGAAGATTTCAACAAGAAACTTTGAGAAGATCACTGAAATTGTTAGACTGAGACTCAGATCAATCACTGAATTAGATCGATGACTATATGGACTAGGTCTTCGTGCATTTTCATTGCGAATTCAGTTTCAAATCAACATTGAATCGTATGATGTAATTTTTATTAATGACTGCTTACATTCCAGTATACTTTAATTACATAATATATTGCAACTCTGAAGAAATAGATGGGCAGTTTGCTTTGTTTATGCGGGTTAACCTGAAAACGTTTTGATTGGTCAATCAGCCAGAGAAGTCACACATTATGTCCACGCGATCTTGACAATCAATAAGGTTTCGCGATACCTCTGACAGTGTAGGAATTATGGAAATCTCAAAACCACTGAATAACTTATCATAATATCAGCGATAACGCATTAGATTATAATTGAGCAAGGCGGTAATAATTCAAGATCAGGTAAAAAAATAATGACTTTAGGCAAGGCTATAATCAGTATGACAATAACAAATCATTTTTACAAGAAATATGTCTAGGTGATTTAAATTAAAGGCACACTGTACTTCAGAGCTGAAAAAATGGTTCAAAAAATTTTTCTTCTGGCTTTAAAGTCAATTTCATTGTTTAAAGCTTCTCTGATAATTCTATTTTTGTGGAAAACCTCCGGAGATCTATGTGAATTACCAAGCAAAATTGTAATTGGGAAAACAACATTTACTCGACGAACAATTACAAGTCCTAATCAACAAAGAAGTACCCCAGCACTCTAATATATGCATGATGCAGTTAAGGACCAAAAGTAAGCCGCTGATCACATTAATTTGTGTTTTGAAGGTCACTCTTCTTCAGCTGTCCAGTGCGCAATTGGAGAGCCATAATTTCCAAAATTTAAGATTGGCTCTCAACATGTCAGATTCTAAAACGCTTCAGTGAGCCTTTCGCAGTCTCAGCGCGTCAGAGTGACAGTTCTTCAACATGATCGGCACTAAATGAACTATGGCATGACAAAGGAACAGAAATAAGTGCAATTCTCTATACTGGTTTGAAAAAAATTGACTTCTGGCAATTCTTTAAGGTGACTGTTAACTTAATCGATTTTCAGAAAAAATTGAAAATTTCACAATCTTGAAATTTTCAAACTCTTCCTGAGAAGTCGTTTTTATTATTTCACATATGCTTGTGCACTGTAATCATTACAAAGACATCAAAGAACAACAAAAAACTTTAGTTTGAGAAAAAAAGTGCCGTTTAAAGAATTTGAGAAGATTTTTTTCTAGGAGTAGCCCGTGAAAAACCGCTGATTCAAAATATCTGAACATTTCAGAAAATATACTTCAAACATATATCAAAAACAAAGGAGCAATGGAAATTTGAAAAATTACCCGATAAAAAAATTGGGATCAAAATAAGGAAAAAAGTACACTTCTCAAATTTTTTTTTTCTATTTTTTTTAATTTGTATGAGAGATTTCAAAATTCTAAAGCTCCTTCCAGTTTGGGCTACTGTAGAAGTGGAAACTTTAGCGAAACAAAACTTTAGCGAGATGGTCCCTAAAACTCTATTGCCGAATTAAACTTTCCCGGACCAGCAATCAAGAAAATGGAAAATTACTTGGGCGAGCTTATAAGCTTATTATTAGGTTATCATGAAGCATTTATTCACCAACACGATTGGTTGCAGTTTTGTAAACCCCGAGTTGTAAACATGTATACCACAGTTATTAGCTCTATATCACCGTTATTAGCCCTATAATTAACTTGCCTTTCGAGGAATGGCGTGTCACCATCAAAGATAAGTCGTTTATGTTTGTGTGTAATCCCCAATCAATGTGCTCAAACCATACAGTAGGTGTTAATACCCGACAAACAATCAAATAAGTAACAAACTCGGCTAATTCACTATCAAACTTTATTCTATTTATCATTATTATTAGGAATAAATACTAGTATATTCTCATAAAATAATCGTATCATTCATGTTAGTGATAAGTTGTCACGTGACAGTAGATATCCAATCAAATAACAGATTTTTTGATCGAAAAATCGAATTATTTCTGTATTGTTTTCATCATTTAGGGCAACAAAACATGATTGCAAAACAAAATAGGTATTAATTATGATTGTAAATCGATGAGGAAGCACTGATGTATGTATTATTTATGTATTCGAAACGAAATTCATCATCTGGATTTCGATCTGTATTCTTCACGGTATTATCGCCCACCGATATTTTTTCATATTTTTCTACGAATTTTTATTTTGGCGTCTCTCCTTCAACGCTAAATTTCGCCAAAGTTTCCACGTCGTTAAAGTTTCCACTTCTACAGTATATTAAAGGGATGTTTCAGAGAAATTAGAAAAAAAAATGTTCAGGGACCTGTGCCGTGCTACTCTTTTTGTCAATTTTTCTGTCACATTTTCAGAGGACTCAAATTCCCATTCCAAAATGTTTACTGTTTCTATTTGGATTTTTGATTTAGTTATAAGTTACCTTAAAGGTACAATAATTAGTGCAGAGGGGTCATTCAACGATCATGGACCAGTGTCAAAATATATTTAAGTTTGGATATTTCATCTAGACTAACATCTATTTTTATTATCTACAAAGAAACCCCTTAGATAAACATTATTTTAGCTGATATTCCTCTTGAAACATGGTGGATCTTAAAAATATAAAAGTGGAAGTCCCCTTTTTGAAGCTTTGAACTGAATTTACACTTCTTAATGCTGAATTTGATAATTTATCCATACATTTTAAGAAAATAGTTATGTCAAAGAAGATGTTAAACCAAATGTTGCCTTGATAGCTCAGAAAAAATGAAAAAACTTTTCTATTTTCTCTACAGTCCTTATTGCCCCTTTAAGATCGATCGTACCTCAGCTCAATCTTTCTGAGTAGACTCAATAGTAGTGAAAATGCTGGAAAAAATCGTGAGAGATGAAATTGTAGAACACTTAATTAAAAATGAGATACTGACAGATGACCAATTTGGCTTTGTACCCAAAAGATCCACAGTTCTTAATCTTTTGATTTACCTTGAGGATATAACCAAAGACATCGATGACGGGAACCCTGTGGATACAATCTGTAGACACAGATTTTAGCAAAGCGTTCGACAGTGTCCCGCATGAACGTCTGCTCATAAAATTGAAATCTTATGGAATAACGGGCTCTGTACTTGTCTGGATCAGATCTTTTCTGACTAATAGACTCCAGAGAGTATCAGTGAATGGAACGACATCTGGGTAGGCCCCTGTTCTCTCAGGTATCCCTCAAGGGACCTGCCTTGGACCATCCCTATTTGCAATGTTTATAAATGACCTCCCAGATGCCACACGGAACAAGCTTCTTATGTATGCAGATGACGCCAAACTGTATGGAAAAGTCAAAGACCAAGAAGATAAAGAACAGTTACAAACAGATCTGGACAGTTTAATAAATTGGTCAAAAGAATGGCAACTCCCTTTCAATACAGATAAATGTAAGGTGATGCATCTAGGTACCAACAATGAGAAACAAAACTACACCATGAACAACAAAACTTTGGAGCAAACAACATTGGAAAAGGACCTTGGAATCAATATTGACTGCAAACTCAAGTTCCACCAACATGTAGATAAACAAGTATCCAAAGCCAACAGTATTCTTGGGACAATAAAAAGAACTTTCTCCCATCTTGATAGAACCACCTTACCACTCCTATATAAATCCATGGTCCGGCCTCACCTTGAATATGGAAACAGTGTCTGGAACCCCCACACCTATATGGATATTGACAAAATTGAAAGAGTACAAAGAAGAGCATCAAAACTAGTACCACCATTGAAAGATTTAAGCTATGAAGAAAGAATGAGACAACTAAAACTCCCCTCTTTACTGTATAGAAGAATAAGGGGTGATCTTATCCAAATCTTCAAGATTCTAAAAGGTTACGACCGAATACAAATCAGTGACATCGCCCAGAAATCAGATAATACCAGGACAAGAGGAAACACAGAAAAACTAGATCACAGACATAGCAGACTTGATGTGAGAAAAAATGTCCTTGGCAACAGAATTGTGAATACCTGGAACAGTCTACCCCAGTCTGCCATTGATGTGGAAAGTATCAACCAGATCAAGAATGAAATAGACAGACATCTAGCAAGCCAGATGTACCACTACCATAGCTGATTCTCTAAACCCATGTCAAGTGAGCACTATAACAACTCCCCCCCAATTAATTAGTAAGACACAACAACACAAAAAGATCTGGATCATATAGGAAACATCCTTCTTCCAGAACTATTGGTATAAAGGTATAGGCCTAAAGGTATAAGCTACGCAACGAACGAAATGATTTTGAGAAATTAAAAAATTACTCGAAACTTCAATATTTTTTTCATGACCTCCTTTGCCCTCAACACAGATTAATATCAATAATCGCCTTACCTTACAATATTAGAGCTTCATAATAGAGACCAGTATTTAGCCTGACTTGGCCGTATATCACTCAGAATATTGGACGGAGTAAAATTCCGTATTTTTCAATTATCGATTTTACCCACAATTCTCTCGAGTTCCTGTTCCGGCTGTGTAGGTGTCACTACGATAATTCATTGAAAAAGGTGTCCCTCCTGTAAATCATTGAAAAATATTGAAAAAATTACAAAATTCAAGTTCTGGGGTACATATCGCCATTTTCGAACGAATAAGGCCATACAATGACTATATTTCTGCGTTCGCCTATACCACCCTTGGTATACGCAGCTAACGAAAATTGACCGGTACGGGTCAAAAGCTGGACCGGTACGGGTTAACGGTTTTATTTGAATTTAAAATAGCCATAACTTGCTCAATATTGACTTCCTCGTGTCTCATTTGAAATATATGATGCCTCCCGATGCTTTTAAAGGGTTCCGATTAGCATCCCGTATAAAAACAATATGGCGGCTCCAGGCGAATCAACTGGATCAGTCCATTTTTAAGAAATAAGGGGAGTTCTGTAAAATCCAGTTTATTGAAATTGTCTTTGAGATAAGTAATCCGTTTATAATGATTTTGAAAAAGTTATCCAAAGAGTGATTGCGTTCAAATAATACATGTACAACAGCCAATATAAATTATTGTATTAGAAACCAGTTTGTCTTGCTTTGTTTCATTTGTAGGATATTTCATATGCCAAGCTGTGTGCTATTATGTTATGGGGAAATTTAGATGCCAATTTTTCCTTATTATACACAAATAGAAGATCCTCAAACTTCACCCATAAATGTGGAATTGATTTGTCAAAATAAAAATCACCCTTTTATAAATGTGTGACGATCTATAATATACTTATGCTATATAACAGTTAGAGGTGTTGACACAACGACCTCGAACCTGTGAACCCTTGAGTATTATTCCGGGATTGGGCCTTTTATACTAAACGGTGAGCAACACCAGAAACGAGCCTTCGATTTGCTAAACGATATGCGTCACCCTTTAAGTACCCCAATTTTTTACAGATTTTTAAACGGACCAAAACTCTCTAAATGCGCATTTATGCTCTTTTCTCTCGAGAACGACTGTCTCATTTTCACGATAACTTTTATTTAGTACTTCTAACATAAGATCTTTTTTTCCCCATCAAGGTATGATGTAAATGACATGCTATTTACATCTTGTGAGTTTCAATGACGCGCGTTTAATTTTATAAAAAATGCTAAACTTTGTGACAAAGAATTTCATCAGCTATTGCCCCGAACCGGTCCGTCTTCTCGCTGCAAGCAGATTGCCCCGAACCGGTCCGTCTTCTCGCTGCAAGTTCTTCTGTTTTATATAATAATATGTTTGTTACTAATTTAGTTCATACATATTTTGATATCACATATTTTTAGTTATGAAAGAATAATTGACTTCATTTTCATTTCACTGGTCAGCTTTTTCCTGAACTCAATTTTTCATCACTCACAACTAAAATGTCAAACTTACAATTTTGAACTGTTTAAGTTTTTTGAGTCGATATCTGATTTGTTTTCCAATGATCATGAATGGGTAATAAGCATGAGCTTTCATTTAGTTGAAAGCCCATAGTAATAGTGATATTTCAAAAAAAATTCTTCTTAGAACTGACTTGATTTGACTCACTTTACTAATGATAAGATATAATTTATTTAACGTCGATTATAATGTGAATATAAAAAGTAAAATTATATATAGATGAAAACGCGTACAGATTTAATTAACAGAGACATCTATAAATAGTATGACCAGGTAAATTGATACAAGATCGACACCAGGACTGGCCAGATTTTTTTGATTTTTTAAAATTAAATTAAAGTAAACGGAAATGTTCAAGACGTACCTATTTGAAGTAATTTGCATCTATATACGTTCAAACAAAATAAAACACAATGTGTATATGGATACACTGTCTCATGAAAATATGTTACTACTTTTTATACTTTCTTACGACAATTTGGCCAGTTCAAAATGGCCACCATTTTTAGTATTCTACGTGTGTTGTTTTTGTTGAAATTTTATATGTGAATACTTTGAAGCAATTATACTGGCATGTGACAATTTGGCTAATAGGTGGCCAATTTCAAAATCGACAGCTATGGCTGTCCAATGGCATTTGCTAATCCTTGGCGTTGCTGTTAACTTGTTTGTTCTATTGTTGTTTATCATAAGTAAAAAAACTTTGTCAGTTGCTTGAAAAAGATTTACATAATAAATCGAAATATTGCAAAACTAAATCATTTTGTTATTAAATTACTTCATGAGACTTTTAACAATTTTCTATTTTTCAGTCTTTCATACTTCACTTCACAAACTTGCCTAATTACCAAAATAATGTTCATATATCATATTAATTAAATGTAATATAACACAGAAGGGTGTGATATATGACATAAACAATGGACGCGTATCACAATCATCATTCATGATACATATTTATTTGTTCATTTATTTACTTATTTATTTATTATGAAGTATTAATTGTGTGTGTTGTTATACAGGGCATTCAATAAGTATTGCTAATTTCGCTATAACTTTTGTTACTGCTTGCTTTTTTCATGGAACTTTCACAACATAAGGTACATATATCTGTCTTTGACCAATAAAAATTTCAATTCAATTGAATTAGTATTAGTAAAGTTATGGTTACTGAGGTACCCAGTGTCATGGATATGCGGACCAAAGTTCTGACCTATCTTTGGACAACATTTTGACTATTGAAAGCAGTATCATGTAATACTCTTGGGATATTCAGTGCAGTTATAAATAATCCATTCCAGAGTCACTTCATGATCCATTTTCACTTCATGAGGCGCTCGCTCAAAAGAAGCACCCTCAGCGTCAAGGCACAGTTGCTGTCTGGGGACCCACTCGTGGTACACATTTTTGAAGCCACTATTGAAGCGTGTGACTAGGGAGGTTTTCACTGCAGACATCAGTTGATTGAGATTCTGGT
The DNA here is from genome assembly GCA_903813345.2 of Owenia fusiformis. Taxonomy (NCBI): domain Eukaryota; kingdom Metazoa; phylum Annelida; class Polychaeta; order Sabellida; family Oweniidae; genus Owenia; species Owenia fusiformis. The sequence continues at coordinate 4,634,623 of CAIIXF020000006.1, forward strand.
GTGATATTCCTCTCAGATCTCTTTTCACTGGGGCGAATACAGCGCAATCAAGTGGGACATTATCTGGGGAATATGGAACGTGGGGTAATGCTTCCTTCCCAAGCTCTGTTATTGTATTTTGGATAAACGAGGATCTTTAAGCAGGCCATTTACCTGGTGTAACCTATACGTCGATATTGCTTGGCAGGACAGACTTTCTATCAGCCATTTTATTTCAAGGGGGTATGACATCATCATGCGACTATCATCTACTCCTTTGATAATCAATGTACTATACATATTGTGATGTCATAGCTCGTTGTTAGATAATACATATAATTCAAACTGACAACATCAAGATTTGACCATATGAGCAGTTTTATTAATCAATTTAAGCGTTTATTTGATGTATAACAATAATTTATCATGTAAACCCTTAAGGTTGCCCCGCGTACCCGTGACAATGGTTACTATAGTAACCATTACTTTGTCAATAATAGGTCAATTGTCCGGAAATTTGAATAGGATAAGGTCAGATATGTGTTCCTTAGGTTGTGCAAGTTTCGTGAAGAAAAGGGCAAGATAACAAAAGTTATTACAAAATTAGCAATACTTATTGAACGCCCTGTATATACTGTTTTCTGTTGTATTGATATATTGTAAAATTAGTGTTTACTTTGTGTACACTTAACCCTTTATGGGTATGCATGTGTAATAAAGTTCATAAATAAATAAATAAATATTCATGTACAATAGTTTGCATCAGAGCAATCATTAGTGCTATTAGGAAAAGAAGGTATTAGAACATATATATGGAAATTATGTACATAGTCATCATATAATAAGGCAAGTGAAAATAATTAATAGAGAGATTTCGCACGGCGTGATAGTACAACTTATAACGTATACTTATACTTATAATCAAACGTACAAGGTGTTTCATAATGTGGGCTTTTCGTCAGGAAAGATCTTCTCGGACTGTAATAAATAAAGGTCAAAGGGATGCCATTTGTTCTTTCTTAAATTGAAGCATGTTTAGTTGATCCAAATGTGTTTGTCTAGAATAAAATAGGCTCATATATAGTACGTATGTTATAGACCTATCTCTTCTCAAATTGACTTTTTGAGAGGCTCGTTATGAAACACCCTGTATGTCATTTGTTGAGCTACTGAATTGGTCGTTTCAAGGAATTGCTAGAACCTACTGGTTTGATTGGTGTTTCAAATTGATGGTTAAAGTATTTGATTGGATACTGTTCCTACTCAGCCAATTATTTTTAAAAAATGCTTGCGGTCAATTGTTCCACACACATGCAGGTAAAGCTTTATACGGAGATCCAACTGTATACGTTTGTCATCTCGTATATATACCGTTTTGTAAGTTCATTGAACTTATACTGATCATGAATACTTTGAAATAATCAACTTGTTTATGTAATGACTCACTTTAAAGGATCATGACTCACTTTAAAGGATCGTGTTTATAATACACTACAACTACTAGGGCACGGTAGCAAGCATTTAATTATAATGTGCATAATCTACACGTGCAGATGACAGTGCACAGTCTCTAGTTGATGGAGCTTTTCTATATCGGGAATAGTTGTGTTCCATTAAGTACAATTTGAAATTGATTTTAGTAAATATAATAGTTCGACATGACCCTTTAAAGTATACGTATACGTATAAGTTGTACTTTCACTTATGTGCGAAATCTCTCTAATGTGTATCTGATTGCTTGGAAGTTTGCAGAAAAAGCGTTCCCGCCATTTTTTCACAGACTTCACAATTTTTGGAAAAAGTAAACAAAATAATCCATACTATAGCTATCTAATAAAAATATTTTCCTGGCCTTACTTATTCAATTACAGTATCCCATTTGCATCGACTTTGGTTACTATGGTCACCATGATCAATGCTTACAGTATATGGTATTTGTACATATACCATATGAAAGCATATAGTAGTGGTATATTCTCTAAAAAGCAGAACTATATCTTACATCTACAAATCTAGTGGTCTAAACCAAATGTTTCCCAATTGGTACTATAAACTAGAGCGGCGTTCTTGACAGAATCTCAGAACCGGTTGGAAACATTAGTTGCGTAATTTGTCATGAAACGAGTCTTTAAAAGTTGTAAGTCGTTATAATTTCACATATCTACCATATGAGCAAAATACTTTTCATACACCATATCTCTTCATCACCTACTGGCATAGAAATGTCTTCGGGATTTAATCGAATATTGGTTTTATTAATACTGTACTCCCGGTAATTTTTGCGCACTACTAGTTCTTATATTTCGTGCTTTTTGCTAGTTCAAAATCACAGAAAAATGAAATGTAATAGCGTCAAATATTACTGGAAGTATACAAGTATGTTTACGTATACCGTGTGCTCAGAAGTTGGGTCTTATTTTTGTAATGTTCATATTAACAATTTTAGATTGTGTCCAATGGTAGCATTTTAACATCACATAACGTCCAAGTGTATGATTTTGGGAGATTGAAAAATGCAAAACCACTGTGGCCACATGGATTGCATCCACAGATGTAGGTACAGCTGTGTTTGTTGTCAAGAAGGACATCCGTAGCAAATAGCTCGCATTTTTCAAACCGTCCTGTGTGGAGATTTGTACTAGCCGGTGCATCCATATCTACGGAATACACATAATGGTATGGGCTTTCACATTCTATTCGCCCTGTCATCACAACATAGAACTCTGTATCAGACCCAAAGTCCAAGTTCAAATCAGTTGAGAATTTCAGATATCCAGGGGCTTCAGCTTTGTTAGGAATGTTCATGCAAGTGTTGAAATCGTTATCAATGATACGGTTGAGCACTATGGGTGGAAATGTGTTATCGAAACTTTCGTTCAAGTTAATGTATTTGCTATAATCGCATCCAAGATAGCCAACTCTGACTTCAACATCGCCGCTCCATGTTAATGGGTTTATACGAACGTATTTTGCAATAAATCTTTCAGTGAACTTGTTGTATAGTTTTGTGTTCGCATCACCGCTAAATGGTATTTCTAAAATAAATAGGTAAAAATGATTAGCAAGTGGGTATTACTTTTAAATAAGAGTCAAAATGGGGTATAATAAAAAGTCATGAACACACAGCCCCACCCACAACATGATATGGTTTCATATCATGTTATAAGAAATAATACGACCTGTCCCAAATGAAATATAGAGTTTGATGCGATATATTTCGTTCAGTGGTATATGCTATTCCAAGCAGTTGCAACTTCTTTTTCTGTTTGATTTTTCTAAATTGTTATAAAACATAAACACTGTATGTACAGAGATCGCCTAGTATTAAAAGTGGGTGATCAAAGACTCGACAAGATGCGCAAAATCCAAAATGTCGGAGGAAAGGTATGTTTGTTTGTCTTCTCTTTACCAGTTTAAAGTCATTTTACCTACAGATGGTATTCCATATGCTGTATAAGAGACTCAAGATTCATTTGGTAACAGGATTCAGTGATTAAATCAACCGAAATACCTGAACTGAGTTGATAAAAGAAGCAAAATCAAAAACCCGTCGAACGAAAATGTATTTTTCACAAAATTTTCTATTTTTAGATTGCCAAAACCACAAAACCAATATCATGTATGGTTAATATACATAAAACTTAACATTACATGCATATCAGACGTTCCAACCCCCCTTCAGTATCGAGTAAGGAGGATGTTATTAAAAAATTTATGATCAGCCAAGTGAGTGATTTTACCATGTGGATTCTAATGATATGTTCTTTGCATTTCAGAGTGGTTGGATTTACATGTTTCTATTGTCCTTCACTACGAACTGTTAAATTTCAAAACATTATAAATCACCTTATAGAACATCATGAAGATGAAATGATGAAGATGAGAAAGATTATTGAAAATAGAGGCAAATTTAGAATGATTAGAAGATTTATGAGCTTGACAAGTAAAGATTTGGTTTTAATTATAAATCAAACAAATCTTTAATGTACATATGACCAAAGCCTAAACTGGAACTTTTCCTCAGCCCATCCACATAACGCTGTCTAGAATAGCAGAGTATTTATTTCACTTTGTTTCTCTAAAAACGCCAACTGGGCGTTTATTTTGCATTCGATTACATACAATTCTAACATTTTCAAGCTAATCACCTATACACCTTAATTGAAAATTGATCAATAAATCTTCTGAATATTGAACTATAGAGCAGCTTTCCCCTATACCTATCATTTACATATGACCCAAGTTAGCCACCTCGTGGTGAAACTGGGAACTGACTACTGGCATCTACTGAAGGTCATTACATTTTTCTATAACTTATTGATACCTTGCCGCAAAAGAATGATTTAACTCCCCAATGAAATAGAAAGTGTACAATTCAGATTTAATAAGTTTATTATGAGACCCCATGTCCATAACAACCACAATCATGACAATGGATGATACAGTGACATACATTTTCATTTATGATTTATTCAATTCTTGCATTACAATTCGACAATCTTCTTGGATGCCAAGGTGTTAAGTTTTCATACCTTGGAATCAGAGGGTAAAATAAATGGACTGAAATGTGACTTTAAAAACTGTTCCATTTATAAGGTGTTACGCTTCAAGAGGTTTTTCTCTTAGCAGTGTACAGTGTACATATCATATTGTATTCAAACATAGACAGAATAACAAAATATACGCACACAGTGACCATTTAATCGAATGAATCAATGAACGGTGATGTACATGTTTATTTTAATTTGGACATACATTTTGCATGAAACCCCATTTTCTTCTCTTTAAAGCATATAGTGTATGATCTGCTGAAACTCACGCTATAGGCCGATCAATTCATTTCTGTGTTAAAATATTTATTCCATGTTATTTAAGAGGAAACGTAGACTTTATCATGGTCAAATGGAAGCCCAAGACCCTACCTAAGTATAAAAAATTAAAGTGAGTAAAAATCTTCTATTGTTTTTGATATTTTAAAGCTTTTTAAATAAAACAGCACATAATATATCGCATTTATATCTTTACATCGTAAAATCAATCTTATATACGAAAAATGGTCAAAGTAATATATATTTTTCAAAGCATATGGGTGTTCTTGTGCCTACAAAACCTTATTGAATCACCAGTAGCGTGTAATATAAACACAAATAAATCTTTTAAAAATAACCGTTGCAAGATATTTGAATTTTGCGCATCTTGTCGAGTCTTTGATCACCCACTTTTAATACTAGGCGATCTCTGTACATACAGTGTATACCAAAACAAACATCAAGACGTTAGGGGCAGAGAGAGAAATTAATGACAATAAACTATTATTACCACCTTGCAGGGCATGTTCTAGGGGTTTTAGTACTAGTTGAGAAGGCATTTAAATTGCTATATTGACGTGAGCAATATTGTGTCGGGCGTTAATGACTTTAGTCGGGCAGTAATGTTTCCCGGGAAAAGTGATATCGTTCAGTGCGTAAGATTTTCTATTTAAAATTTGCTATTTCAGCCCTAGGCATTAACGGTGGTAATAATAGTAATAACGTCATTTCTGCGGGCAAAATAGTGAAATATTGGACCTTGGGCCTGCGGCCCTTGGTCCAATATTTCACTATATTGCCCTTTGAAATGACGTTATTGTACTATTGATAAAACCCTAGTCACGTTTGCTCCACGGCGATCGCACGTCAACCGAAGTTTCATGAAATCAGTGAATTTCTGTGGCAGCCATAGGAAAACTACGGTCGCCTTGCGGTCTTATCCGATCTTTACAGGCCGAAGAGTCGCCGTAGAAGTTATAAACTTTTCATTCCCGCGGTCATTATAGAGATCAACAAGCCGCCGCCAAACCGTATAATTTATAAGCTCCTATGTTGGTCGTACGTCGGGCGTAGTACGGTACGGTCGACTTGCGGCTGCTCTTGGATTTTATGGGTTACAATTCTCCTTTCACAATTCTACCTTGTTTTTTTCAAGAAAAACTACATCTATCGTATCGCGTAGGGCCGCCTTACGCTGAGCGTGCGTCATTACTTATCAGCCATACGGCATCCATAGTTTTTATGTCTCCTCAAAATCAAAATACGCCTTTCGGCTGCCGAAGCAAATGTTACTGCTTGACAATCCGATCGTCGAAATTCTAAGACGATAGCAGTATGAATGTAACTGGCAGCAGGAATGATAGACACTGCGGTTGCCGTAGAAAATGTGGCCGAGGCATTACAAAAAATCTAAGTGCAATAGAAATGACAGGATCCTTGACATTGGACTTTTTGTTGGGCATGGGAATAATTTTCCAGAGAGGACAACCTTAACCATTTTGTATCAGTTTTACAAAATAAAACGAAAAAAAGAACACTGAAAAGTACTGTCTCCCCATTCCATATTAGGCGTGGAAATTAACACTGATATTGTGGACTTTTTTATCGTTTAAACAAAATGTGATACATTACCTGAAAATTGACCTCGTTCAATCCATTTTACACCATCCATGCTTGATAAAACCCTGTAAGATGTAACCCTTCCATTTCTTCTATTAGATCCCTGTGTTATGACCTCTGTTACTACATTGATCTTTGGAAACTCAACCTTAAAAAGAGTAACAGAAAAATGCACATTCACAATGACATGTGAACCAACCATCCAGCCTGACTAACTACAAGTAGACATAGTAAACAACTTAGTTACTAAGGTAGAATTCGCTGCCGGTAACTACCGACCGGCGGCTGACGGATTAACCTCCTTTTTATGACTAGCAATTTAACCTTTATGCCACTATAATTCAAATCTAAATGAGTTGGCCATAAAAGAGTAAGTCAAACTGTCAGCTGGCGGTTGAATTCGCGAATGCTAGCTTAGTTACCAATAAACTCAATACATGTTTTACTTACCACTTGACATTTGCGAATTCTACTGTCGGCTGAGGATTTAATCAACCATTTTATTCTAAAATTTGAATATAAATAGTACCTCCTCATTGAAAAAATGGATGTTTTGTTTCAAGTTGAATACTAATTCTAAACACATTTGGAAATATTATGCTTGTGTACTGTGTAGCAATAACTTTTTTATTCTCAAAAACAATATTTTTCTGATGTATACAATGTGCAGTGAGAATTTGTGAGAAACATTATCCTTTGTTGGTTACCTGAAGCCACTGATCCTGATTATAGGTTCCAGCAGACCATCCTCCATAACGATATATTTCCTGCCCGTCGGTAGTTAACGTATCAATCTTTGACTGTGTTGCGCCATATGCGACTGGATTTGCATAGGTAGTTGAAGCAGTTAAGATGACATCAGGGTCAGCTTTGACCAATGACTGGGAACAGCTCTCTGATGGAGGACACCCAATCAACTCCACTCTCATTGCAATCGCACCATTCCATGCTATGATTTCAAGACGGTAGATTTTGGCGGTAGCAGTTGGTACAAGTAGATGTGTAACTTTGTCTTCTGCATTGGTGTTTGCATCATATGGTCCAACGCTCAACCACTCATCACTTGAGCTTGGTTTGTGCTTTACATTATACCGAGTCACCCAGTTTGTGGAACCCTCACCTCCCTGCGTTATAACCTTATCGACAATGGTCAGTTCACGAAAGGAGACCTCCCAATATTCAGATGCATCATTTGTAGCAGGCATCCAACCTCCAAATTTCTCAACCGTGCCTAAGGTAGTGTGCAGAACTGTAGTGGCATCAATATATGCATGCTGCGGTCCATAATACAAGTCACTTGTCTTTATCGATGAAGGGGAGAATTCAATTGTTGGATTATCTTTTGTCATTGCAGTTTTACATGCATCAGCATCGGGGTGACATGTAAACAGTCCAAGGCCCGCATCATTACTCATCTGAGAAATTGTACACGCGTGGTTTTTCTTGAAACATCGACTTGTGATAGGGTGATAAGTGAATATGACACAGGATGGGGTTGTTTTGCATTGTGCAACACACTCATCTAGTGATATACCACGTATATCACCGATGTCCCATCCATGGCAATCGCCACTACGTTTCACCCATCCGTCTATCTCTGATGTCATCACTTCACCTATAATTGCTCCTCTACAGACACCCATCATCATAAACAATAGCAGGAGAGACAAGGGGAACATGAGTTCACCTTTCATTTTCTCAGGTCTTTATGAAAATTTGTATTGACCTCTGGATATAAACTACTTTATATATTGATCCACATTATTGTGGAATGGATGCTCAATCCTAATTGGTTGAAAAGGGATAATAATGGGTACGAATCAGATTTCGGGACAAATCGGATTTCAGGCTATTAATTCAGAGTAAAAAATATTTCCGTGTAGAAAATTAAATTTCTTTTCTACTAAGCAAACGTATTTATCTACTTAGAGGTGCAACAATTAGTACGGGAGGGGGGGGGGGCATTCAACGATCATCGACCAGTGTCAAAATAAATTGAAGTTGGGATATTTCATCAAGATTAACATATATTTTCATTATCTTCAAAGAAACCCCCTAGATGAACATCATTTCAGCTGATATTCCTCTTGAAACGTGGTGGATCTTAAAAAGCTATAAGTGGGACTCCCTTTATAGAAGCTTTGAACTGAATTTACACTTCTCAATGCTGAAATTGATAGTTTATCCATACACTTAAAGAAAATAGGTAAATAAATGTTTAGCCAAATATTGACCTGATAGCTCAGAAAAAATAAGATTTTCTATTTTTTTCTCTACAGTCCTTGTTGCCCCTTTAACCTGTATTATAACTGGAACATGGATCGGGATACTCTGCCATATGACTTGTGACAAGCCTTCCACTTTCGATTGGTTTACACATGGGCTTTCAACTAGCCCTAATTGAAAGCCTATGGTTTACATAGGAATGTCGATTTTTCAAAACTCGTCAAATTTGTCGTCAATTTAACCTTGGAAATATTAAAGCTATACTTAAGAAAGATCTCAAAATTACGCACGGCCCCTGGGGGGTCAGGGTCGGAAACACGGAATATTTGTGAAATAGATAGATGTTGGGAATATACTACGACCATTTCGAACAATAATATTTATAACATTGGAGAAACTTCGATTTTTGAGAAAAATCCATGTCATGCGGCGGCCATCTTGAATTTTAAAAAAAAATCTATCCATCCATTCACCCACCCACCTAAATATCTCTTGAAAGATGTGAATGCTTGTATGATAAGTAAAATAACGTCATTTCGAATGGCAATATAGTGAAATATCGGACCGAGGGCCGAAGGTCCAATACTGCACTATACTAGTATTGCCCGTTAATGACCTGGACTGAAACAGCAAGAAAATCTTACGCTCTGAACGATATCTAATTTCCGTGGAAAATTGCCGGTCATTAATTGCATTCTTGACCAGCAATGTGGACCGCCACTATGACGTCACATATTGCTCAGGTCGATATAGTAAAATGAATGCCTTCTAAACTCCATCAAAACCCCTAGAACTGGCCCGGCAAGGTGGTAATAAATAAATCAAGCACACCTACTCTATCCGTTACTACAATAAACATAAACAAACAAATAAAAAGTCGTTTCACTTTGTCAATGAATAAAATCTATTTGAGGTTTGTTTTCAACAATCGGCGAGCAATTCTAAATTAAATTTTATTTATTCATTTGCAAACATTGTTTCACGATAGAAACAAGTAATGATTTATTTATCAACAAGGAAGACTGAATGGAATGGAATGTGTCAGAACTAAAATGACATGTATTATAAATGCTGAATGGCTATTTGTAACATCAGTGTCAAGATATGCTTAGTGAGCGGACCTAATTTCAAGGGTGATGGTAAAGACGAGGCATGGCGCCCAAAAACCAAAGAATATCAGTACCATAACATTTTAAGTCGTATTATTGCAGCATTAGGTGATGGTATTGTGATATTTTATGCTGTTTTAGAAGTGAAAGATGTTAAACTATGCATACCGTTTGTTTTACATCCAATAAAACGAATAGTTAAGATGAAACAGTCGTTTAAAGATACAATTTGAATTTACCGCAAGAAATTACAACCTAATATTGTCAATATGTCAATAATTCCTGATCGATGTCACATATAAAGATACATGTACCTAGATATGTTTTATTTTTTCATATATGCGAAATAAGGCGGTTTCTAGTTATGTACATCCAATACAAAATGAATGTTTACTATTCGGCGATCAGAATTTCGATGACGAGCAATGGCGATGTAATTTGCGAAGAGGAGTGGCTATGGGCAAGCACTTAGCTGCTACGTGTACTGCTAAATTCAGCTAAAATGTACACTGTCAATTAATAAATTAATGAATTTGGGCAAGGTTGTCATAGGCTTCAATCAATGGTAAAAACTTGCAAAACATGTGGTCACTTGATTTTATGATTTATCAAAAAGTGTTGGTTGTTGAACGAATAAATAGAATAACTTAAAAGAATTTTAAAATTGTATAAATGGTAACTGGCCCACACTTTTTAACAAATGTTGACAAAGTCATAAAAAATCAGACGCATGACAGATGTAGTCAGAGATTGTTGATGTCAAAGGGTGTTAACATGGCAGGTGTATTCAGAAATTGTTAACATAATAAATGAAGTCAGACTTTATTTACATGACAAGTGTAGTCAGAGGCTGTTAACATGGCAGATAGAGTCAGAGATTGTTAACATGACAGATGTAGTCAGAGGTTGTTAATATGACAGATGTAGTGAGAGGTTTTTAACATGGCAGATGTAGTTAGAGGTTGTTAACATAACAGATGTAGTAAGAGGTTGTTACCATGACAGATGTAGTGAGAGGCTGTTACCATGACAGATGTAGTGAGAGGTTGTTAACATGGCAGATGTAGTCAGAGGTTTTTAACATGGCAGATGTAGATAGAGGTTGTTAACATAGCAGATGTAGTCAGAGGTTGTTACCATGACAGATGTAGTCAGAGGTTGTTAACATGGCAGATGTAGTCAGAGGTTGTTAACATGACAGATGTAGTCACAAGTTTCTGCACTGTGGGATAAACTTTTGTCAGATTAATTTTTTCTGAGACAACATAATCACTGTTAACACATTGTGTAAATTGTTTATTGATCAGGTGGTGTATTATATCATCAAAGTCTTTTGATTTTCCGTGACAGTAGTAACACTGGAATCCCACATATCTGAAAATAAACAGGATAAATGTAATCCCTATTCCACGGCTCGTCCAAACATGCTTTTATTACCATAACCATTGCTCTTCCTTTCGAGGAATCAAAATCTCCTGATTTGACTACAATTACGGCTCAAATTGGGAAATGGATGGGTTTACGATATAAATGCGTTCATCAACAATAATTACATGCAATATCAAGGAATTCTATGCAGGAGAAGTATCATTATTTTGAAAATAATCGAAAAAAAAATATGCAGAAAATTAATTTTTCTTTTCACATCACTTCGTATCCATTTCACATATAAGTATGAATCTTTCTTACATTACAAATCTTATTATGGGCATCTGAAGCATCAGTGCACCAAGTTACAGGCCAGCACATGGCCAATAAAGAGTAGAACTTAGAGAAATAAACTTACTGCTGGTCCGCCATAGTTAGGTTTGGGCGCCCTGTCTCGTCTTTACCATCGCCCTTGAAATTAGGTCCGCTCACTAAGCATAGGGTGAGATATAAGGATAAAAAATGTTAGTAGTTGCAGACCGAATACATGTACCTCATCATCGACCGTCCGGAACACAGTTTCGCAATTACACACTATTTGTATCACTACTACTGAAAGCAACAAAAAGTCGACGCAAATTGGAAGATATTATGTTAGGGCGTCTTTACTGCCACTTTATTCTACACGTTCCCGTACAAAAGCTCTTAAAACATGTAGCTCGATCTCCTTATTGTACTTCATCTTGAGAATTCTATGAGTGGCCCATTCCATTTAATCAACTTATCAAATGTTAAATCAAAGGGCGGAAACGCGTATGGTAGGTGTATTATCATTTAGTAGTCTGTGAACGTTTTTTAAGCGTTTCTTTACTTGACAATACGCTCATTACGTTCCCAGTATATCGGGGAAACATTCAATAGGATAGTTTCTAAATAGCAGAAAAATCAATGAAATCTCGTGCTGCCATCTTTTATTCAGCTTTTAACTCTGGCTAGAGCTCCATTCACTTACATGCTAAAATCTTGGAAAAGTGGCTTAATTTCATGATTTATCAAAGTGTGTTTGTTGAATCTGTATAAAACTTGAATGATATACCACATGATGACCCTGTTTATGAACATGTTGTGATTAAACATGCTAATGTTGATTGACATACAAATAATCCACGGTTTTAAAGAATTTTAGCATTGCATCTATGGACATTTGGCCCAACTTTTTTAAAATTGTCATAGAAAATTATTCAAATTACATAACTGTGTAAATCAAAGCTATTTTAGGAGAAAACATTCCACTGAATTCAAATATACCATTTAAAAGAAGGTAATGTAAGTCATTAGAGGTCTAATATGCAAGTCTCTTAAAATCTCACGAAAAACGAGATTTAGCGAGATTTCAAAAGCTATATGGAAACTATACTATTGACAGCCATTCATCCGTACTTTCTAGATGTGGGGTTAACCAAAAAATATTTTGATTTAAAATCAGCTGTGGTTAACCCCACATTATTGAAAATCTAGAGAATTGGGTTTCTTCGATGTACAGGGAACGTGATGACCGTATTGGAATATGTTAGGAAGAACTTAAAAGCGTTCACAGACGACAAAGAAAAAACACACCTACCAGTAATTCTTTGAATAAAATATAGCGGTTCTTTTAATGTATTGCATAGTACTGGACGAAAATACTCGCATTTCCATCCCCTGTCCATATATTATGTACTATATATATGTTATATATATATGAGTTAGTTATTTTCAAAAGGTGGAGTGAAGTGTAGTACCTAGTTTGGTCAATAGAGGGAACATTAATCTGTCCCCGGGAGGATTTTCCCCGGGAATGTTACTATAGGTGAGTAGTATAATCAACAAACGGCGCCCTTTTCAATCCCATCATGCATGTCTTACTTCAAATATATACGTTTTCTGATTGGTGAATTTCTACTTGGGAATGGACCTAATTAGTTTTGGCATGCAGCTCAATTCGATATCAAAGAAATTGTAATCGAGCTAATTTGTGCGTCCAAAAGTTAGCTAACAGCAATCAAAATCATCTGTACTACCCAGCAATATTTTGGTTGATGGATAAATGAGAAATACGTTTTTACATGTGAAGTGACTATATGATTGAAAAACCTGGTAACATGAAACTGCATCATATTCTATTGTCTTTGTAACCAGACATATAAAACAGTTTTATATATCTTTGTTGTAACATGAGGAATGTATGTAATATTTGTAAAGTGAAGATTAAAATACAATCATTCAATTTGTCACTAGCGGTAATTTAGAAGATGTACAATGTATTATGATTGGTCTCAAACCCAGGGGCTCCAAGGGGGAAAAATGAAACATCTATTCAAAGTTGATGAGGTCCCGATGAGGTCTCGCAAAAACAAATGTAATATTTGACATTTATCCTTTAGAAATAACGTAGTGTTACTAATTGGTGTTACTATAGCTGTACCATCGATTCTGCGAATAAGGTACGAATGAAATTGTGGTCCAATGCATTATTTTAAGGGATCGAATACCTCTGACCAATGTTACACTCCCGGTGTTACAATCACATTCAATTTTCAACATTTGCAAAAGCAAAAAGGGAACGCCGCATTTGCAAAAGTATAGATATTATGATTTCTCTCATGCGTCGGTCAAGAATATCGTCTGGTTCCAGTGAAGACAACCCACTGACGTATAATCTACGGGGCGGCCCTGATAAAATCAAGAGGGGCAAACCGATGAATAAATTATTGGCCTCTGTACTAGATCCGATCATCGGGTTATAAGCCGAACAGACAATTACAAATAAACGGGTATTTTGAAAAAAGTACAGGGGAATGGACACATTTTCTATAATTTATTTTAACATTTGCTTTTAAAAGGATACATTATTTTTCAATATCATACAACCCTCTTTAGGTTTGACAGCCTTAACTCCCCAACGGGTTCCTTTATTTTCTGCACCTCCGAACTGTCCGAATATTTTCGAAGAAGATATCAATATTGTGTTCCATAAAGTTAAATTCAATTTTCTCTTTATTAACTTTAATTATATATTTGTTAGAACTTCGGATGGATGCATATTCTGTACGTTACATGATTTGTGGCAATTTCCCACTTATTGTAAATGGCGTAAACTTAGAAAAGTGAGGAATTTGACATCTACAGCCCTACAGATATTTTTTTCTCTTCACAATTCAAACATGAAAGGCTCTAACAAGGGGCTAAAGGTTGCTAGTTTTGCGGAGGCGAGTGTACTACTGAAATTAAACGCTCGTATTTATTGTTTCACAACTATTTCTAGTTACTTTGACGTAATGTTACGAAATAGAGGAGGTTCGCTATTCTCATTCTGTAAGATGTTTTCTATTTTTAAACACATGTCCTAAATGTCATACATTAAGTTACATATTATAATTTTGTACCAAGGAACACAATCTAGTCGGAATTTTAAAATGCCTGCGGTTTGGAATTTTTGGTTTAAATGAAGCTGTAATTTATTCATTTAGTCCCTCGCTTTTTAACCTTGGCGGAATAGCACAGGCAGCCAGGATTAAATCAAATGGCAAAACGAAATGATCGTGCGTAATCAGATTTCGACGCATATCTTTCATGGGAGTAGTCGTGAGTGTTCGGCAGTGTTCCTCATGTGTGGTAAAAACTCCCTTTAAAATGGAGGATAACGTTTTCTGCATCGGGTCCGTCAAAAAGCTCGAACATTTTCAACGATGTGTTATTCGAGAACACAATGTACCATCAGAGTTTGTGAATTGTTGATAGAAATTTGTGTTTACAGAGAAACATCTCTCCAGCAGAAATTCCAAAACGCAATTTCGCAAGAAAATATTTTTAAAATGCAAGAAAATAATGCAGTGAATGCATCAGTTAAAAAACATTAAAAATAGTTTTCATAGCATACTGTTAATCGAGTGATTGAGTGATCATAACTAATATATTTAAGAAAATGAACATATTAACGAACAAATAGTTCAGACGACCTTACTTGTTAAAGGACTTCAAAAAACGGTTAGAATCTGTACTTCTAAAACGTTCCGTTGGAGGAGTATGTATCGGGTGGTCCACGATTGTGTTGTGTGGTTGCCCGGTTGATTGTTGTCTCTATTTAGAGAAGCTTAGTTGGATACACTGATATCACCGTTTCATAGGTTGTGCCTGATTGTGTTTTGATTGTTTGATTTAATCGAGTTTAATTAATTGAGTATTTGGTTGAGCCTGGTTGTGTTATGGTAGGTTTTTTGCAGGTAGTGCCTAAATGAATTAGTTAAATGATAGGTTGAGTTGAGTTTAATCTTGTTGACTGTGTTGGATTGGTTTATGATTGGGTTGTGCTCGATTGTGTTGTAGCAGTTCGACAGCGCAGTCGGAATTGTGGTTCTTTGTCTGGTTGAATCTGGTTGTAATGTGTTTTGGCGCATTGGGTTACGTAAGTTTTATAATGTTGTGTTGTGAATGTATTATATTGGTCGGGTAGCAGGTTGTGCCCAGTCCGGTGAGGTATTTGGCTGTGTCCATCTGTGTGACTAGTGTTATCTCAAGTTGGATGAGAATTTGTTGTGCATATTGGTATTTTAGATTGGTTGTTTTTATTGGTTGTGCCTGATTGTGTTGTGTCACTTAGTTTGACAGTCGGTTTTCTGTTTTTGTCTGGTATTGGTTTCGTGTACAGTCACATTGTGCCCCATTGCGTCATGCTAATTTTATAAATGGAATGTGTTCTGTTGTTCTCATGCAGGGCTGGTCACAAACATAAAATACAGGAAAACTTTCCTTTTAGGAAATAATAAATGGAATAATTAGAAGAGATGAAAACAAATATGCTATATGATATATTGATAAAAAGTAAACAAGAACGAAATGTTTTATAAAAACATTGGAGTTATATTTTTAGTATTCCTCATGATAAAACGTTTTATGATAAAATATATTCTTTGAAATGACAAACATGAAATACAAAAAGTATGCTGAATTCAACTTTAAATTATTTCATAACATTTTTGCATGTGGAAGTGAGATATGTAGATGGAACTCTAATATTAACCAAAATTGTTCAAAATTTTATATAATTCAAAATGCAAAACATCTTATTTTTGAATGTAAGCAAGTAGAAGCACTATGGAAGGATGTGGAAAAAATATTGAAATGTAAAATACTCTGGTTACATTTTATTCTGGGTTTTCATTTCATGAAAAGTGATATAGCATTTAGAAATTTAATACTTATTATAGGTTACACAATATATTCAACATTTGTCGGAAGAAAGGAAAAAATATCAAAATGGCAACTCCAAATCAAAAATTGCACCTTTAAAGATCTACGCAAAATGTGTAAATGAAAACGAAAAAGTAAATCATTATTTAGATCAATTTAGTGCAATAAAGGCGGTCGCGGGGGTGCTTACGGCGATCCTACAGGTCGCAGGGGTAAACCACAAACTCTAGGATTAGCCGCAAGTCGACTAGGCCCTATGTACAGCCACCGCGGGACCTTTCCACGGTCCGCCAGCGGCTTGTTTATTTCTACAATGAATAGAAAAAGTTAACTCTGACTTATGATTTTTACGGGGACTCTACGGCCTTTAAAATATTGATACACCATACAGAAACCGTAAAACGACCGTAGTCACACTTGCAACGGCGAACGCACGGTTTTATTACATTTTACGCCCGATCATAGCCATACGTCTGCCGTGAAAATTTTATGTAATTCAGATATTTTAACAGTCACATTCGCTTGGGAAGTCGTATTTTGATTTTGTGAAAATATAAAACTTATGGGTGCTGCACGACCTTTTAAATGATGACTCACAGTCTACGGCGTTTTCACTTCTACGGTAATCATAGAAATGAAAACATTCAGAGTCATAATTTCTACGGTACGGTGACTCCACAGGCTGTAAATTACTGGATATGTACGGATACCGTGGTCCGACCGTAGATAACATACAGGCTAGCCGTAGAAAATACTCAGAGTTCGTTAATTCGTGCGATTCACGTAGAAATCATCAGGTCGTAGCTTAAGTGCAGAAAGATCCCATTGTTTTGTTTTTTTTGTTTTTTTTTATAGATGGCATCTTATTTGCATCGCTTTATTTTTGTATTACAGATATATATCAAGCAGAATAAAAAATACAAATGTGTATTAACCACGTGTATGGAAATAGCGGTGAGCAATTTTTTATAAAGTAGAGTTGATATAGTAGCAAAGACGTTATGGTATTTGGACACCTGACCTTTTTTTTTTTTTTTTTTTTAATTAATATTCATTATTTATTTCTCACACTATAAATTTACATACATGTGCATACATTGGTGATAGTAAAGACAATTTGATAATATAGAGTTAAGGCACATAACAGTTACATGATCTCATTTCGAATAAAAAAAAAAGCAAAAAAGATACACAGTACAGACAGCAAAAATAATAAAATAATAAAATACAGGTTTGTGCAACGATACATTGTTGAAATTAAAATGGTATGTCTAATTTATTCAGTATTGAGTTCCATTTCCCGATAAAAAGTTGCCGGTTTTTGTTTTCTGTAGATATTTTTAATTCATCTTTAATTTTGTTTCTTAAAGTATTTTTAAAACCGTTCACACTAATGTCGTAGTTTCCAATTTTGGAGTTGTGAATGTAGTTTTTCGCGTATAGCAAACAATAATTTAGAATTGTATCGCGATCGTCACAGTTGCCTATTTTTCCTAATAATATATCCCGGTCTCTCAAAAGTATATTGTCAAATAGGACGGATATTTCATTCCAAAAGTTCGCGACTGTCGCGCATTCTATATAGAAGTGTTGGGTGTCATCTACTGCACCACGATTGCATTTATCACATAGATTAGACTCTTTAATTTTTCTGTTGAACAGAAATAAGTTACAAGGGGTGAGGTTAAGTAGTAGTTTGTATTGGAAACTTTGGATTTTTGGCTCTCGCGCAACTTGAAAAGGTAGTCTAAAAATAGATTTCCACTCTTGTTCTGTCAGGTCAAATTTTTCATTGAAATATCGTTTTCCTACGGGTTCCTTAAATTTGTTTTGTACGATGTGCCAATATATTCTTTTGGTACTAATATGTTTGATATTTATAATTGAATTTTTGATTTGTAAGTCATCAACTCCTAGTGTATTGATATTATCATTTTCGATTTTTAAGAGAGTTTTCCACGAGCGTGGAATTGCGTGTATTATGCCGTAGTATGTTACGAAGGGTGTCAAGATATCATATTTTAGGGTGAATTCTTCGTATCCTAGAAAATCTCCATTTTCATTTATTAAATCTTTTACTTTAAATATGTTTCGAGCTTTCCAATCAGGGTAGTTGACACTTTCATTATTAATTGTTAACCATTTATTGTTCCAAATTGATTCATTCATAACGGTGGACTTGTCATAAAGAAAGATCCCATTGTGGCACGTCTGACTGAATTACGGTTGACTTGCGTCTGCCGATTGGTTTGATTGGTAATGTACTCGGTCTTTGAGTCAGTTTTGCTGCGGCAACCATACGGCAGCCATGCGGAGTTTTTTGATTAACTTCTACGTTGGCCGTAGAAATTAAAACAGTTATAACTCTGGGTTATGATTATGATTGACTCTGAGGCTGTGAAAAACTGGATATGCCGAACAGAGACCGTAATCCTGCCGTAGATTTTCTACGATTACCATAAAAATATGCCGATTCTAATAACTACAACGTACGGTCGCCGTAGATCAATGTGCGACTAAGGTTAAGCGGTACAATATTTTCAAAATATCTCACAATCTGTTAACTGAGTTTGTTCCAAAGTAAATACGTACCAAATATGTCATTTGCTTAATCACGCATGTTAATGCGACAATGATATGAAATGCTGCCTGACAGGCTGAAGTTTAAGCTATATTTACTCTGCTCCTGATGCGACAGATATGGTTGTCCCCTGAGTGTGAATCGCCCCTGTGGCACTATATAAAACACAATGCGTACTGGGATTAAAGGTATTATCACTGTGTTTTGACAATTGTCTACTCTGGACCAATATCCTTAGAAACTCCGGTCTCAATAATATGTATATTCGTGCGTAGGAGTGGCGTTCCTAGGGGAAAGGGTTCGGGGGGAAATCATTCCTAGAGTAGGGGACCATCATTCCTGTTACCCCGGTCCTCATTTTTGCTCAATGAGGCGCGATAATTTCAGACCAAAGTGGTGTGATTTATATAAAGCTCCTTGTCTTTTCATCTAGTATCCGTCTCAGAAATCTCATGTTCTCCGAGCCATGATTGCCTGAAAGGTGTTAAATGATATTAATTGACTCGGTTGCCCTAGTTGACAGTAGCATTTCAAATCTGTTCTTAAGGATTTATGTTCTTTGAAATGATACGATTGATTAATTAATAGTCTATGAATGCCCATAATGTGGTTCAACAATCTGCCATTAATTGGTGTTTGTGCATCACTGGACATAATATTGAAAAGTGTTTTTGCAGCTTAGGTGTGGTGTTTTTGCATCAAAATCGAGGAACTAAAACAGTGAATTTCTCACTTTTTGATGATGCTAGATCTAAACTAAGAACATTTTTAACATTATAGATCGTTTCTTAAGTGCACATATACGATTATTGAGAAACTCGTCCAAGAAATGAGTTTAAATGGGGAAAACAAAATATCTTTCGAAGACCCATCACCTGGACCAGAAGTTTGGCCATCTTGATGCCACAAAACACTGTGTTTTTGCATCACGTTTCTCCCCAGTAAAAATCGTCGATGTGATGCCTTACTTCTAACTCGTTCCGTGTACGTAACAATAGAGAGGTTAAGCTATACCCTTCGATGGCCTTAATTATTAACATATCTCTGCTATTTTGGAACTTTTAATAAATCTTGGCAGATTATTAAAATGTAACTTTATTTTTCTAATAAACAAATTCATTGGGTCCATCCATTAATCCAAAATTTCATAGGCCTTCTCTAAGAAATTAAGCTAATTATTACAAATACTGTTATCTACATTTTACCAGAACTAAAACAAACCTTTTCGCAGATTGACAACACTTAGTAGATTTTTTGTTATTCTATAAAATATTTGACCATATTATCAGCACACCATTAGAAGGCTTGTCCATTCTTCTTCTTAAAGCTTATTTTAAACAAATGTTTGCTGTATGTGTAGGTAAATTAAAATCATGAAAGCGTCCGTAATATTATCTATCTATCATGTCAGTTCAATGCACATCGGTCTCCAAATGCCTGATTCAAATCTCGTATGAACAAGAAAGAGGACGGTATACTTTTTCAATGATGCGCTGTATTATGTTGCTTTCTATTTCATATTGTCCAAACTGTATGTCTAAGTGATTTCCTTTTTAAAGTTCTATACGTTAGACTTTGTTTTTTTAGTTTCTAAATGTTTCATTCGTTCGAAATGTTAAGGACGGGGGGGGGGCGTGCATCGTCGGTTCCCACGCGCAATCTCTACGTTCTATGAGGATAGGTCCGAAGCTTGGTGAAGCAAGATGGGGGTGTGCTCTCCATACGAAACACACAATGGAAGATCTTACCACCGTATTCACAAATGACATTTAAGTTTTGCGATAATAACGCCCCTTACAAGTATTAATTACAGGTCGTGTAGACCATTGTTGCGTGATTTATAGCAAAAACTTCACTTTTACACGTTGATAACGATATGCCCTTTTATAGATCTCATATCTTAGAGGTGTATCATTTCAAACAAAAATCCTAGAATACCTAACACATTTTACCATACCGTGCACTTATTCATTTTGCAATTCAACTTTCAACTTCTAAACTTTTCAACTTTAACTTTTCTTGAAAAAATAAATCTTCCAGATTTGTTGAATTTTGCAGAAATTCCGGCATCCCCTCCTCCGTTCATTCTATGCGATCATATGGTGATTCTTTATCTAACGCTCGAGAGAGAATGCTGTGTTGATCACGACTTAGCTGATGAATAAGGATATGCGGTGTTAGACGGAGTTGTCCTAGGTTTCCTGAAGACGTACTCTTTTGTAAAAAAATCTGCCTAACATAATCTATGTTCTGAATTAAAAGAACCGTATTTGGAAAATATTGTCTTCATATTTATTTTAACGCTAAATGCGTCTGCGACCAAGAAAGGGGCCTTCCTGGTCGAAAGTGCAACTTTACCTTTACTTGTAGAACACATTTAGTAAGAATGTTTATTTCAACTTTTGTTTACTGATTTGCGATGCCAGACTGTCGTGGCATGTTATACAATACAGGACAACACAATAACAATACAACATCAAGGCAAAGGACGAATTTCGGTTTGGAGAACGAAGTTCATCAATCTAAATGAGCATTATCCCTGCTTCGGACAAATTTGATTTTTTTTACATCATATAGATTTGAATGTCTTCTTTTGAATAGTCATAATTTAATTTGGGTAATATTTCTAGATGTTTCACAAAAAAATATTAGCGCAGTACACTGATGAACTTTTTTCCCCAAATCGAGACTTGTATTTTATTGAATCAGTCTAATTGAGCGTTATCCCGGCTTCAGACCAATTTGTTATTTTTACATCTTGTAGATTTAAATGTCCTCTTTTGAATATTCATAATTTAATTTGGGTAATATTTCTATATTTTTCATGAAAAAAATATTAGCCCAGAAGACTGTTCTCCAAACCGAGAATCATCCTTTCACCTTCTCTCTATGATCTCTTTAGTAAAACTAATTTTCAAAGATGACGCGAATAAAACTGTTTTTGTTATATTGCTATCATGAAATACATGGCAAAAGTCGTCGACTCCGATTTTATTGACGAAGTGCTTCGAGAAACAGAATTTGGAAAATCGTGGACAACATCGTAGAGAACAAAAATCGTCAATCCGCGAATAGTAATTGACGATATTTTCTGAGAAACGAATGCACTCATAGCGCACTTATTGCACTTAAATCGTAAATCATGAAAATAACGGCATAGTGGAGTTCTAATGGGGTTCATCGTATTTAGCTATAAGCCTATTTTGAAATCATACATGGTCCACTGGCGGATCCAGACCAATACCCCCCCCCCCTTCCTGGGCTTAGAAAAAAATTGTAGGGCCCGAAAAATTGTTTTTCTCAAAAATTACATAGGGCCTCGAAAATGGGCATTTTGGCCATAATTTGGCCTTTTTAGGTCAAATGTTCAAAACATGGGCCGTAGATTTTCATCTGGATCCGCCAATGTGGTCAAAGTTGTAAATTTAAAAAGGCCAAATAATTGCAACATTGAAAGTGCATGCAACTTATCAACGTACACGTCTCCTGGAGTGAAACGTGTTGGTATAAACTATCCAATGTTGCACATAGAACACATACATAATACAAAAGAATGCTGGGATTGAAATTATATCGTAGTGTAAGCCAATTTACTGACTGGATTACTCAGTTGGAGTAACAATTCCCGGGGAAACTTTCCCGGGGACAGATAACTATTCCCTCTATTGACTAAACTAGGTACTATAGTTCACTCCACCTTTTGAAAATAACTAACTCATATATATATTAAAGTACTTGTACGTTAATAGTACAAGGGCAATATATAGGGGTTATGCACTGGGAGGTTTTGGATACAGGGAATATCCCGAGGGATATACAATATATCTTCCCGGGGGAAGATGTATTGTAAATCCCAAGGGATATTCCATGTATCCAAACCGACCGTGCATAACTGGTGTATCTCATACTTGAGTGGGTTTAGGGTAGATATAACCTTTTCCACCTTTTTCAAATGACAAGATATTTATATTTAACATTTTCGTAATATTCTTTTTGTTCAATACAATGAAATTGTAACATTTAAACTTAAAAAGTTTAAATTTTAAAATTAAAAAATTAAAACTTTTGATATTTAAACTTTTTTAAACTTTTGAAAAATTCCCGGGAGCGGGATGGATATTTTATATCTGCCCGCATTTGGCCTGGAGCGGGACATATTGTAATCCTGCCCGCTCCTCAGATATGATATATTTCCGAGTGATATCTACCCCAAACCCACTTAAGTATGAGATACAGTGAAATATTAGTGTTTCCCCGATATACTGGGAACGTACATTAGAACTGGCCCGGCAAGGTGGTAATAATGCATATTATCGTATGATCCGAAAAATGAAGCCCTCTGATTGGTCAGTTCTTGTGATGTAGCAATCTGTATTGCTACTTAGATTGTCCCCATTGATCATCTCCGGAGCAATACAGAAAATATTGGTACGGAGGGGACAATCTCAGTTGCAATACAGAGAATACAAAAAGTCCTTAAGGATCACCTCCTAGTAAAATTTACTGGCCTAAGATTACAAGATAAAAACGTTATAGACTGATTTGAAGTGCAATACAGGATATATTCTGCTCTCAGTATTCTGTATTGGCACTCGACTTCGTCTCATTCCAAAAGAGAATTTCTCGAGCAGAATATATCCTCTCCTCTAAATTGGTTTTACAAATAACCGTATAACATTTATTTTCTTTATATACCTTGCAGACTAATGCTATGATAAGAAAGTCATATTGGAGCAAACTCAACTGGGCAAATAAACACTTCCAAAGAAAATCATACCCAGAAAAGGAGTATTTTCTGGACTTTTCAAAGTTTATAAAATAATATAAATAATATTCATAGTGTCCATATAATTTATTTTTACATTTTTCCATATAATGGGATGATTATACAGGTTGAGCAATACTAAATATAAGTCAAGCATCAATGTCAAGTACAGGGTGTTCCAAAATTATGAAGGAAGGGGCTGAATCTGTCCTTTTACTTTTGGGACCCCATGTATGTACCCCCTCTAAACCCCTCTCTATCATATGGCTTTGTAAGAACTGAGATGGCATCAGGGTTATGTACAGCCTCTTGTTGCACGATCATACACTAATGGACAATACAACTCTACATTTAAGTCTAACAGCCACTCTACTGCAAATGTGATAAAAGAACACCCACCATAAAGTACAGTCAAACCTGTAAAGTGAAACGCCTTTTTAAAGATGCAGTATACCAAAAATTTCTCTCCCGGACAATCAATGATGTCCCACTACTATTGCTTATACAATGAATATGCAGTACAACTCAATATGGAAAATCAATGGAGGGGGTCTTGATTGTGATCTCCTATCGTATAGGGCCACCTATCTGGAACACCTCAATAAGTAGGAACATTTTTCAGAATTCTTTGACTGATTAACTTAATCTTAAATGCACTTGTCTGGGATATCTCCAAAGTGGAACATTTTTAGAAGTGCCAAAGGTGTTCCACTTATATAGGTTTTACTGCAGAAGTACACAATGCCATAAAATGATGAATTAATGAAAACCAAGTGATGAGTACAACTCCCGAAAATCAAAAAAAATTAAGCCCAAAATAATTCAAAAATACCCTAGCTGCTAGCCATGCAGATTTACTAGGTTTGATTGGCCGACACTATAGACTATACTACCCCTACATAATAATGTTTAATATCTCGGAATATTGCTCTTTTGGCTCTTGGATCTACAGCTCTGTTTAATATAATGCATACTGCATAAAGTATACAATAGTATTAAGTTATGTAAATACATGGTACAATGACTACAGTTCATCACTATAAAATATTAAACATGTAAAAAGAGATAATCGCTTGCATATGTTTTGTTAAAAATCAATTTGGTGTATAGAAATACAGAGATACTAGTATAGAAAACAGCAATTCAAAGTACAGCATTAAATTACATGATAAAGAAATACATATCAAATACCATGGAAGCATCAGTACAAAAATATACATCTACAGATTTACAATATCAGAATTACAATGAATGGTTGGATATATTGTAAATCTAACCCCAATACAATAAGTGTGCTGGTGTGGATAGGTGACTTTTACATGTCTATCAAATAATTATGACTGTAAGTACGGATGCAACATAATCATTTCTTGTATCTACATCTCTATTGTCAAGGTTTAGTGTGGTGATATCTGGTGATACATCTGGTGATAACTAACAGTGAAGCTGCATCAAACACCCTGCCTTAAGTCCCAAATTTCATAATAGTTTTGTTATCAGTAATATAACTGGCAGTAAATTTGTGTTGTTCTGAAGAAGGCAAAACACACATTCCATAAAGCTGTACAGGACTTTGTAGAAATATTTTTTTGCATAAGTTTTTTTCATCACATTTTTGTTCGGAGTGCTTCATTAGAAAATGTCACTTTTATGCGTGTCAACATATGGTCAGGAATACAGTTGAAGATTTATTCAAGATTTTGTATTTGAATATGGCAACAAACAGTGTTATGTTGATTCGTATTTCACTTAATATTAACATTTCAAAGAATTTCATATTTCATCAAATTGGCAAACAACTTACGTGTTATGTGTAGCCAATACAGTATGTCGATATATTTAAAGGAATTGCTATGATCAATAGTCATTTTAGAGATGTAAAATTCTATCTTAAGAAATAAACAAATCATTAGATTTGTTGATCAACTCATCTAAGCCAAATATCAAAAATTAGAAGATTTGTTTAGTATAACCTTAAATATGGCATTAACATGCAAAATGTCACCACCTACCATTTGTTACAGATGCCGAATGTCAGATGCCAACCACCATCACAAAAAAAGTTGAAGAGCATAACAATAAGTCACCACTTTCGGTGGTGACATAAAAGATACAATTTATAAATCATCTCTAGGTTTGAAATCTCAGATTTCTCCCCTACTGGCAATTCAGATTACTAATAAGAACTAATTTCTAAACTAATTACTCCCTAACGCATATAATATATTAACCCTCATTCATGGTAGTACTATGTTTTCATTTTAAGTACTTGGGAGACTTTACTCTTATCTTCAAATAGGTTCCTAATCATGAGCACTTGTATAACGCCAACTGTTATCATAACTGCCAGGTTGATTCCTGACCAGGTGTTGACACGCATGAAATTGTCCTCCATAATTGAGCGATCTTGGGCCTCGTATATCTTGAATATATTTTGTAGCTGCTCTGTTTTTTGTAAGTTCTTTTTTAAGATATCCATTTTTTCCTGGAACACAGAAAAACAAGTCATTGTTAGCTGCAGCGTAGCCATGATAGCCTCCAGATAGTAAATTGATTGTATAACTTCTATTGATTTCTATCTTAAATCATTATTTTTTGATTCAATAGAAGAGTTTCTAAATAGCTTTGAAATCTCTTTTTTCATGCTATCTTAAGAGATTTGCACTTTTTGCCTCTAATGACTTACCTTTCTTGTTTTTTAATAGCATATTTGAATTCAGTGAAAAGTTTTCTTCAATAATAGCTTTGATTCACACAGTTATGTCACTTCAATCATTTTCCATGACATTTTAAAAGAACTTGGGCCAAATCTACATTGATGCAATGCTAAAAGCAAATCACAGACAAACAAGAGAGACATCTATAATGTAAGCTTAATTCAGCTATATAGAAACTATACTATTGTACACAATCTCTGGTCACCATTGAACTAAGTTCATATTTTAATGGTGTTTTATACAGTATAACTTTGTATTCATAATTCCCATTAATAATTTACCTTTGTATTTCTGATGAAGTTACAAAGCTGCTTTAGTTTCTCAAATAATGAAATATTGTTGCATAGACAGGATGAGGCAGACAAGGTGCTTGCCTTGTATCTTTTTACCAGATTTTGAAATATTTTTCACCTTGTCGCTTTTTTCTTCCTGGCTGTCGCCACTGGCTAGTATTGCATCAATTTTTCAGAAAACTTTTTAAGTACAGTGATACTTTTCTAATCCAAATACCACTTGGAGTGGCCAAAAGTGTTTAGACTGGCAGGTGTTCACATGTTGAGGTTGTGAACATGGATGTTTATGGTAAATTGAAAAATGGGACTGAAAAAAAGTGTTCGCATATTGAGAGTTGTTCAGAGTATTGATTTCTTCCGGAATACATATATTTCTACATATCTTATGTCTGAGTGACATGACTATTCAATAGCGACCTCTTTTTGAATGCCTTGTGTGCAATTCTCATATTGTACAATGACTAGCTAGTATATAGCAATGGATTGATGAATGCCCAATGCCATAGAATAAGACTTAAAATAAATAACTGTGATCATTTGGAAGTACATGCTGGACATTACTTTTTGAATGGGGTCAATTTTCCTTGGAATTTGATGTAGAGGAAAATAAGAGCTTGAACAGTTTTCAAAAGCACTTCAAAAAATACTGATTGAATACAGAGTAGCTCAGAGTTATAGATGTTCTGATAGGAGTATAGCACTATTATGTAAATGGGAACCCTCTTTCTCTGGCCATACCTTGAATACTTCTAGCTTAACCTCCATCAGCTCCTCTGCTCCTGTAAGTTCATCCCAGCTTTGAAGTTCATCTTCCGACTCCTCATCTGTTATCAGTTCAAAGAAAACCAGCTTCTGAGAAAATCGACTAAATGTGTTGTCGAGACATAGTGTGTACTCCCCTGTTTCGGTTGACTCGTGCCTGGAAGCAAAAGTACAGTAAACCATGTAGAAGTATAACAAATTTAATAGACTAGTGCCTGGAAGCAGAACAAAGTACAGTAAACCCTGTAGAAGTATAACAAATTTAGTAGACTATTGCCTGGAAGCAGAACAACATACAGTAAACCCTGTAGAAGTATAACAAATTTAGTAGACTAGTGCCTGGAAGCAGAACAAAGTACAGTTAACCCTGTAGAAGTATAACAAAGGACGATTCTCGGTTTGGAGAACAGTCTCCTGGGCTAATAATTTTTTTCATGAAAAATATAGAAATATTACCCAAATTAAACTATAAATATTCAAAAGAGGACATTTAAATCTACAAGATGTAAAAATAACAAATTGGTCTGAAGCAGGGATAACGCTCAATTAGACCGATTCAATAAAATACAAGTCTCGATTTGGGGAAAGAAGTTCATCAGTGTACTGCGCTAATATTTTTTGGCGAAAAATCCAGAAATATTACCCAAATTAAATTATGATTATTCAAAAGAAGACATTCAAATCTATATTATGTAAAAAAAAATCAATTTTGTCCGAAGCAGGGATAATGCTCATTTAGATTGATGAACTTCGTTCTCCAAACCGAGAATCGTCCTTTGGTACATCAAAATAGCATTCCAGTTGGGAGGTACTCCACATACATAACACATGTCCATTTTTCCTTAAGTTGGTAGATAACTGGACTTAACTGGATAATACAAACATGTAGTTTCACTGACTTATTTCACATGTTACACTAGCTATTACATAATCACATATTCAAGAATAATTACTCAATGTATTCTGATATCAAACCCTGTTTGTTCATTTAATAAGTATTTCTATATAATTATTTAGAGTGTAATCCTTAGTTGCAGTTCATGCTATGAAACATTGAGATGAAACCAAAATCTTCATTATTGATCATTCTATTGGGAATGTAAATCTAGACCTGATTGTTTATTGGTCATGCTGTGCGTTCTCTTTATGTGTGATATTTATATTTGTGTATTGTTATTTATTGTAGCTTTTGATACTATTCTTGTAACAACTGAACAAATAAAAAAAATGTTAGAAATGTAAACAATTCTATGATTTTATTGATTATTGTGAAGATGAGGTGTTTCTGATCTTAGAAACAATTATTTGATATTGACATTAAAATGAGATATTTTTGAAATGACATATTCATTAAACTAGACCCTTCCATAGGATTCCTGGGGGTTTTAACAAAAAAACTAAAAATCGACAACTCGACAACTCAACATAGTAGCAAATCCCAACGAACACTATATTTATCAATCTGTGTAATCACAATGAAATATATACCATCGAATATACTAGAGGTGTCACAGATACCTGATTTTGTTCCGACCCGCGGAATAATGCTCTCGGAACGGAACAAAAATTAAACATTTCGGTTCGGGAACAAAAAAATCTTACCCTTTTTGAGCTTGTGGCCCATAAATTCACAAAACAGTGTTTTTTCAATATTTTGCATTCATTCTTTTCACTCCTTCTAATTGAAGAGTTTTGAAGAGCTTTTCTCTACTAAATAAACCTAGACGATCAACTTATTTTATTCTAATGCATGCAGTCACTTCTCCGAACTGTTCTGAAATTGTTCCGAAGCAAAATGTTCCGAACCAAAACATTCCAATTATTTGTTCCGTGACATCTCTATAATCTACCCTTGATTTGCAGATGAGTATAATGGAAGATATACAAGGTGGGCCAATAAAAATTGGAATATTTTTTATTTATTCAATTTTCATTGTTATTGCAGGTCAGTCCTCAAAAATTCAGATAATGGTAAAATGATTATTTGTGAAAATGTTCAAGATAAAAATACGAATGTATAATTATTATTTTGGCTTGTCATGGTCAAGATCTGCATACTGCATTTGTCACAGAAAATTTCCAAATCTTTCATCATTCAAATCTTCTTTTCAAATTTTATGAAAACGCAAATTGCCAAAATGGCCCTCCTATCAAGTAGAGTAACAGTATGTGATATGACTAGCCACTATATCCTATTGTTTCTAAGTGAAATTTCTCAGTCAAATACTAGCCCATGCCATTGACTCGTTCAACTAGTTTAAATTGATTTGGTATGACATTAGTGTTCCTCTTATATTAGTCATCATTTTTTTTCCATCACACCTCATCTCTTTTTCATTTCCCCAGTCGCCTCCACTATCAATTCCCTGTTTACTCCCCCACCGAGACAATATGTAACGTACCTGTGTATACCATCTGTACGTCTTATTTCTGTTAGTATGACTTTGCCTGATGGAGATGACAGGACAAAGTTGATGTCAAGGTCACCACCTTCCACTACCTGTAAACATATATATGTAGAATTTTGAAGTCAAGTAGCGTCGCAATGTAATGGTGCAAGAATTTTTTCGATTAGGTAAGGAGCTCTGAGAAAGAGCAAAAAGTAGATCTAAAGATTTGGAGTTTTTCAGACTCTCAACCAACCAACTCAGCCAAGTCACCTCTGGGCCAGTGACAGATATATAAATAAAGGGCCAAAGGTTACTTCCTGCGAAAGCTATGTGGATTTTGATATAATAGCTTTCCCACGGCGCACTTGGACAGCTGAATAATAGTGACCTTCAAAACATGAATAAAGATTTCCGCGGCTTACTTTTGGTTTCTTACTGTGTCTTACATCAGTATCATCAATCCTTGCAAGTATTGGAGCGTTGAAATACTTCTTTTTCGATCAAGACTTGTAAATTGTTCATTGAGACGTGAATGTTTTTTTGACCCATTTCCAATATGGTGGTTTGCTAGGAGTGAGATACGCAATGAACGAAATGAATTTTGAGAATGAGTCGGGTTAGGAACAACCTCCGGAGATTTATGAAAATGTCCGAGCAGAAAACACCATATTGGAATTTGGCTGAAAGTCTGAAAGAACATTCACTCGACTAACAATTACAAGTCTTGATCGAAAAGGAAGTACTTTAGCGCTCAAATACTTGCATGGAAGGATGATTATGATGTATGACACAGAACAAAAGTAAGCCGCGGATCGACTAATAGTACAATAACGTCACACAATAACGTCACACATTTCTCAGGTCGATATAGTAAAATGAATGCCTTCTAAACTAGCACTAAAACCCCTAGAACTGGCCCGGCAAGATGGTAATAATTCGTGTTTCAAATGTCACTATTACTCAGCTGTCCATTTCTCCGTTGGAGAGCCATACGTTTCAAATCTAACATGGCTCTCGAAGTGAGTAAGCCAGAGGTGCATTATGCGCCTAGGTCTTACAAGTTACCTGATATTCAAGCTCGATGTTGACTCCTTCATTGACATGTTGGTAAAAACACTCCCGACCTGCTGCCTTCACAACTACAGTGAAATCTGCTTCTATGCATTCACATATTTTAAATATACAGGCAAGCAATATAACGATGCTCAATTGAGCCCAATATAGACCTAATTTCATACTTTCATGAGTATAAAGGGAAAGTTTTCAAAAAGTTAAAATTTTTGTAACCGGAAATGAATCCACGCAAGACCGGAACTACATTGTTTGTTAAAAGATTATAAACTTTTTAAGAGAACAATTTGTGTAAATTTCACATATATCCGTCATCATAAAAATAAAGAAATCTGCTGTTGTTGGTTCTTGAATTTTAAAAAAGTATCACGGATAATCGGTGAATTACGTTTTGGCTTGAGACGTGACGTCAGATTTTAAGGTGCACTACCTATTTTGCATATAAAAATGCGCACAAGAATATGAAATTATTTAATAGGTAAATATCACTTTTTAGCGTTTGTTTTTCAAATTCATGTTTGGTGTATCTTATTTTCATTGACACTCTATGCTAATGTTAAGTCTTTTGTTATTTAATAATTTAAAATCATCATATTTACGCGTATGAATTCAAGCACCTTGCAAGTGAGACATCCCTTGTAAAGCTGCCTTATTTTCTGTGCGAACATTGGTCAGAATCATTCACAAAAATGTTTAGTAGGTAAAGTTTTTACACCTGTTTACATTATTATAATAGCTCAATATGTGGACACGAGTTGTTTAAAGTTTTTTAAAGTTATTAGATAATCTTCCTCGTCATTTTTTTCTAATTCAACATTTTATGTTCTCAAATGACCATGGTCCATTTTCTTTCACTGGTTGATGATCTTGGTTGGGACAGCTTCAGAGACAAAATGTAAACAATAGGTGTTATCCCATCATGATTTATTAATTCCAGGTAAATGGTGATGTTATAAACAATGGATGTTACGAGCACAAGTGAGAGCCATGCGACTGAATCCATGGAATCGACTGATGCCCATTTCCCATCCTACCAAACCATGTCCCTGGCAGGAATTGGACAGATGCAGAATCCTGATATGTACTCCGTCTCAGAGCACAACCAATCAGAGGTGCAACATGTGGTTGAGCCCTCATTTACTGTTTCGTCAAATGATGATATTCAAAATCAGCCACTGCCACATACTTCTCAGTTTGACCAACTAAGCCATTCCCAAATGCACTTTGAGAGATTTGAGAACGAAGATAACCAAATTTTAGACAATTCCAATCTTGAAGATGACATTGCAAAACCTCATGATATAATGACATCTTATGAAAACAACATCAATCAACCACAAATAACAGATGATAACTTTTATAACTCAAATGATCCAATGCAAAGTAATTCTGAGAATGTAGATTCATCTGTGACTTCACATAGTGAGATTGCGCAACAGCTTTTGTACGGTCAACCTGTTTCCCAGCAACAAACGATGGCATCATCAATGACAGGTCTTAAAGCGCTACTTATTAGCCCGAAACAAAGAATAAGGCGACCCAAAGAAAAACCAAAGCCTCAGTCTAACTATGAGTTAGAACAAGCGTATCGCATTTTACGTGAAATCATGCATGAGAATAACAAATCTGTTAATTGGCCTTTCATGGATGAGGTAGACGTTCAAAAATATGGACTATGGGATTACCATGAACGAATACGTAAGCCAATATGGCTCAGAAAAAGTGAGTGATTCATTATTATACATTATTACCACCTTGCCGGGCCAGTTCTAGGGGTTTTAGTGCTAGTTTAGAAGGCATTCATTTTACTATATCCACCTGAGAAATGTGTGACGTCATAGTGGTGGTCCATATTGACCGGTCTAGAATATATTCTGGACCGGCAATTTTTCCCTGGGAAAATATATATCGTTCAGTGCGTAAGATTTTCTTGCTGTTTCAGTCCTGGTCGTTAACGGTGGTAATAACGTCATTTCTGCGAGCAATATAGTGAAATATTGGACCTTGGGCCTTCGGCTCTCGGTCCAATATTACACTCGGCCCTCGGTCCAATATTACACTATATTGTCCTTAGAAATGACGTTAATGTTCTAATAAACCTAGTTGAGCACCTTCACAAAAAGGTAAAGGAAATGATATTTCAACATTTTGATTGAAATGTTTTGATTTTGAACAATGAATTTAACCATGTTGTTACTTTTGTCCATCTCGTACATGTATATATTGACATCATTTGAAAAATATTAATTGTCTATTTACTTGCAGTGAAGGAAAAATTTGAAAATCTGGGGTACACATCAATTACTGAGTACATATCTGATATGCGACTAATGCTAGAGAACTGTTATCGATACAATGGCCCCGATCATGTGATTTCTAAAAGAGGTCAAAAACTTGAAACGATTCTTGAACAGAAGTTGACTTTGCTATCAAGGTAAATAATCTGCTTTTATACATTTTCTGTTTTGGTAATTAGTTTTATAACTTATCAACCACTTTTTATACTCTCCTAATACTCCCATGCAAGTTCTTGGTAAGAGTGTCTGCTAAACCATAATTGACATCTTCAAAGAAAAAGCAAACTGACATTTAAGTTTAGCTAGTTTTTAGTTGGGCAATTCATAATTCTGATCTTCATTAATCTGATTTTCACCAATCTGATCTTCATCAGTCTGAATTTCATCAATTAGATCTTCATCAATGTGATCTTCATCAATATTATCTTCATTAATCTGATCTTCATCTGTTAAATCTTCATCAATCTGATCTTCACCAATATAATCTTCATTCATGTGATCTTCATTAATCTGATCTTCATCAATTTGATCTTCATCAATCTGATTTTCATAATATAACCTTCATCAATCTGATCTTCATCAGTCTGAATTTCATCAATTAGATCTTCATCAATATTATCTTCATTAATCTGATCTTCATCTGTTAAATCTTCATCAATCTGATCTTCACCAATATAATCTTCATTAATGTGATCTTCATTAATCTGATCTTTATCAATTTGATCTTCATCAATCTGATCTTCATCAATTTAATTTTCATCAATCTGATCCCCATCAATCCAATCTCCATCTATGTGATCTTCATCAACCTGATATCCATCAATATAATCTTCATCAATGTGTTCTTAATCAATCTGTTCTTCATTAATTAGATCCTCATCAAGCAGATGCAAGTTCCATATGTACATTGTATTTAAACAGTGGTAAACTGAAATTAAACTAAATAATTTTCTTTTCTTTCAGAGAGATCAGGGAGAAGTGTACCATTGATGCCACTCGAGGTTTGTCTGGAGCGCTGGATGATGAAAACACAAAAGCAGCAAGTCTAGGATTACGTCGCCGTAACAAACACTTAACACCACATGACTCATCAAAGCTATTGACACATCTCAGAATAGAAAAACAAGAAAGGTTGAAAGAGGCACGCCGGCAACATATTTTGGAAATGAGGCATAAAAAGGATGAGTTTATTAACAGTTTAAGCGAATGGGAAGATAAACTGCTGGCGGAACCAATCAAATCACAGTTGAAATCAATGTGGGAGGTAAGATTCAAATTTCTTCGCTCTGGCATCGTTCGATTTATAGAAAAATTCTTTAGATTTCTAATTTATGAACTACATGCATTTTTATATTATGGACAATGCAGACCAAAAATCATGCAGCAAAATTATATTTAGTACTTGAGATATTGAGTGAATTACTTAGAAATTCAGCGTAAATAATGGTTGATTTTTGAATTTTTTATCCTCAGCTTCCTCAAATTGGCCATTTTTTGTACTTGTGTCTTGAGCCATTGAACATGGAAGAAGTGGTCCATTATGAACTGGAGCGCTGTTTTGCCATGCCCAAGCAAAGTGTCACCAT
Source organism: Owenia fusiformis (assembly GCA_903813345.2). Lineage (NCBI taxonomy): Eukaryota > Metazoa > Annelida > Polychaeta > Sabellida > Oweniidae > Owenia > Owenia fusiformis. The sequence goes on from CAIIXF020000006.1 coordinate 4,669,424, forward strand.
GCAGAAGATCATGACCTCTTTACTCAGCACCCCCTATCAACGGACACGGTAAATATTTTAGCAATTTTACCTATTTTTCCTCAGGGCTTTCAATAGCCTTAGCCCCTGCTTGCACCATTTATACATAGCTCATTTGCACAAAATCAAATGTCAAAATAAATAAATAGTACATTGTACTTTTTACCAGTAGAAAATGTTTTCAGCTTTTTACACTTTACCATAAAATCAAGCACTTAAACAATGAGTGACTGCCATACCTCATGGTTGACAGATTTTTGATAATTGACTTAAAACAATGTTGACATTAATTTTAATCAGATATTTTATCATTTACTGTCACTCACTTACTCACTTGTAGCGATATATTCATTCATGAATAAAAATCATATCATTCATTAATCATAGGATATGCTATATTTATCACCATTATTTTTCTGACATTCTTTTTCAAATTTTAGCAGTAATGTTTGTTTAATTAGTGATAATCATGTAAATAAGATTATATTTATTGTTTCCCATGATTCCAGTTTGGACACGAAGCCTCTGATGCCTTATTCTGTGTGGGAAGAGAAGCTTTCTCTGAAGATGCGTCACTGGTACAAGATACTTCAAGACTCGGGAAGCATACATAAGGTACCGTTGAGCTCTTTATCTAACTATTCTCAATTGAAATTTTGAAATACACCTTCACCACCAAGGAAACGTCAATTTAAAACTAAAAAATCATGAAAAAAATATTTGGACCAACCTTGAATCATAAATGATATTTGGTAAAATCCTTTTATTGGGAGAATACTATAATTCCTCAATATTTTTCTTTAAATTTTGATTCACTGACATCATATTAAATCATGATATTATTTATATTTATTGTTTCTCAGTGGCTGTTCCATGTTTCACTAATTTATTGAATTCTGTATAATTATTAATAATATATAATTAATATATATAATATATATTTTCCTGATACTTTTGTTTCTATTAATCAATTCTCATCAAATCAATCTACAAATAAATCTTAATAAAAACACATTAAAACTCTTTTGATCGATTTAGAGATATATATTTGTTAACTATGATTATTTTTCATTACTTCCGTTTCAGACTTGTGAAAAGCTGGGCTTAGAGCCCATGTTCTTCAAGGTGTTAGGTAAGACTGGGGACTTAAAATTAGATTGTATTCTCAAATGTACAAACAAACCCATCATTATTTCTAACAAACTTATGTTTAGTTTATAAAGATTCAAAAAGAATTACAAGGAAAGTGGATTTCAAGAAATATGTTATCAAAAAGATTAGCAGTCATTGCTAGCATTTTTACTTCATTTCTGAGTGATTTCTGATTATTGATGTCCATGTTGAAATTAGGAACGCCAGAAGAAAACAAAAGTTGATTTTAATAGATTTTGCTTGGTTTAACTAATGTATTTAGAAGATGTCAGAGATGTACAAATCAGAGTAACTAAGTGACAGATGTTCCATTTAGGCTTTACTATTTATCTTATGTTGTTCGTTAGGTATGGTAAACCCATTGGAGAGGGGAAAGTACCACGAGCTGACATACTTCCAGAAAGTCTGGGTGATGAAAGCCATGTGTGATTACTGTTTGGTGAGTTTTCTAAATTAATGGCTATATTCAAGTCTTCAATCCATAATTCATGAACAAGATATGAACATACATATCAAGATAAAATGTCCAAAATGCAAAAAAAACAATCAATGTTCAGCTCTGTCGACTGAATGATTTTTGTATAATGTTTTAGAACTTAAGTTTATTGAAATTAATTGCTTCATTACCTAATGTTACTAAATGATTCATGGATTTTTTTTTGTTCATGAATATTTCGTGAACACTTCACCAATATTTATCTCATGATATTTTATAATTCACATTTAAGGAGAATCAAGAAAGCATCCGTGATGCAATCGAAGCCCAACAAGATAATGAGCGGACTGCCTATGTCCTTGGGAGTGATGTTGACGGCAACACCTATCTCCATTTCCCACAGTTCTGTGGGGCTGACGTAAGAATATATCGCCAAAGTCCTATTACCATGCCAACAATGCCTAAACCCAAACCTCAGAAAGTAGTCCCGAGGAGTAAATCACTTAAGGTATGTAGATACATGTGAAAAAATAAATTATAATCATTTATAACATGAAATATATTTGCTTTAAGAATATCATTAACAGTTCTTATAGATAGATGAAAATGGCTGCTATTTTCAATTATGTTCCATTTAATTTTTACATATCCTTTCATACTGTTGTACATATTTGCAGAGATATTACAGAGGCACATTTGCAACAGATATTGTGATTGTCAATTCTGTCCTATTTAGTTTTTACATATTCACACATTGTACATATTTGCAGAGGCCATCGCGCAAGCCATCAAGGACTCCAAAGAAGAAGATGAAGACAGTTGTGGCAAAGGAGGTATCTCCAAGTCCAAAGAGGACCAGGCCCAGTAGGCTGAGACAGGTGAGATTATGGCTCAATATTAATGGTTTTATCTGTTTAAAAATGTCCTCAGGGCCATTCTGAAAGACCTAATTGCCCAGATTACAGAAAAGCGGCCAACATTTAAGGTTAAGGGAAGAATCTTGAATCTTCTTTCATGTGGAATTGCTGCAGATTGAAACACCTGTACCTGCTTACTTGTATTTCAATTGTTATTGATCTTATTTATTTGTCTCTGAAATACACCAAAATAAGAAATGGGCAATTTGTACCTTTAAATGTAGATTGAGAAAATGAGCAAGAAAATCAAACACATTTTTTATTAACCTTAGCCTTATTCGTGAGAAGTACTTTAATGCATAGCATTTTGTTCTTTTTCAGACAATCAAGCCTGTCATGTCAAATGCTCCCCTTGAGATTGCCACGACAACTGAAGATTCATCAAGTGAAACTGAGGCAACAGAAACCAGCGATGCAGAATCCGATGTAACAGATGCGCCAAGTGAAGTCTCGACAATTTCAAGATCAAGTTCTGTCAATAAAGTTCACTATCCGTCCCATAGTCCACGTATGACTCGCAATAGCATGAAAACAGAGGTTGATGAGCTACCAATGTTAAGTAAAACACGTAGGAAAATATTCGGGGTGGATATGGGTGATTCCGATTCTGAAGTTAGTAGTGTGAAATCAGGAACGTCTGGCCGTACTACTCGTAACTCTACACCGAGAAAAGCCAGTTCTTCATCACGTTCAAATAGTCCAGTGCCTGCCAGTGTAGCCTCACCATCAAGTTCTCGTAAGACTCGATCTAGAAGGGGTTTAAAAACACCAAGTAAATTACTTACAGATTCCACACCCTCCCAGTCTCCTACACCATGTGATACTGAAACCATTTCACAGTCAACAGAATCCCCTAGTAATCACGAGGACACAAATACTGGCAATGAGGACATCACCAAAAGTAATGATATTAGTGTTAAAGCACAGCCATGTAGTAGCAAGAATGAAAATTATGATAGTGGTGTCGATAAGAGTGACTCAGAAATGACTGATTGTGCTGACAGTGATAGCGAGACCCAACCAGGGCCAGGCAAATGGAAAGATACTCAAAATAATAACCCTAACGCAAAACCAATTGGAGATGATACTAACAATACAAAACCTAACTGTATTGATAATCAAACTGCTGCAAGCTCTAGTAGGAGCAATGATGATTATAAAGCTTCTGAAAAAGATTCTGCCATTTCTTGCACAGATTATAAACTTAATGGTAAAACCAGTAGTGATCTGATGGAAACAGACAAAAAGGTCGAAAAGGCTGACACAGTTGAAAATGAATGCAGCAGTCTAGCAGCTGATGTAGCAGCTGATGATACTAAATCAGAAAAAGTAAATGATATTAAATCAAATGATATAAAAGTAAATCAAAATGAAACCAAAGCAGATGATACCATGGCAACTAATGAAGAAAGCCAAAACAATGAACTAATAAAAAAGGAAGTGATTGATGATCAAAACCATAATGAAGAAGTAGAAAATGTGGATAAAGATAATGACAATTGCAGTACTGTAGGAGATAATACAAATGCCATCAAGCAAGTACCTGAAGCTGATACTAATGATGCAAAAGATACAACCACAAAGGAATCTGGGAAGAATGCTATTAAAGAGAAGCTTCCAGAACTCCCAACCCCAGAAATATTGGTAAGAAATGAAATTTGAATATGTAGGTATATTTATAAAATATCTCTAAAATCATTTTTTCGATTCTGTTACCTGAAAGTTTTTGATTTTTGGACTTCATGTGTATCATTCTATTTCAAGGCCTATTTTGGGTGAACACTCTTACATTATAGTTACCTCATGGTTGCTGTTCACTTTTTCTTATCTGTATTGTCCAAACAAACGGGGTCTCAACGTGAAATGTTGATATGAATCTTAATGTTGTTTTGTTCTTATTTCAGGGGCCTGTTGAGGGAGAGTTTGAGCTAGTGGTGGAAAGTGTTGAAACATTAAGAGAACTCACAGAGAAATTTGCAGAACCTGCCCCTGTTGAAATTAAAGGGAAGAAGGGCAAGGTTTGTTACATTTCAGTATTTGTTTTGTATTGTTATCACAGTGACTATTAAGAGAGTGGGTCTAAAATTTGAATATTAATTATTTGTCGATGTAGAAAACTGAAGAACAGAGAATAAAATACAGAATTAATTTCAACAAACTGAGAATGTTGTCATCATTAATTAATGTTATAGTCATGATGTAAAAAGTTCCAGAAAACCTTAGGTTTTAACTTATGATTTCAAAACTTGTATGTGGATTCCTAAAAGTATTTTTCAATTATCATCATGAAAACTTGCATGGTACACATTAATATATTTTTTATTTAGAAAAAAAGCTAAACAAAGAGACAATTAAAACCATTTGGCGAAATTGGAAAACATGTTTCACAAAACTTTTTTTACATGTGTCATCTACAACTATTCATATTAAACAAAGTTTGGCTGCTATATAGAAACTCTTTAAGTTATTATGTCAGTACCAAAAGTGGTGTCATTTCCTTAAGCCACTATTTTTACAGGCGTTTGTAAATGTAACACATGGTCACACTTTTGTAATTGTGACCAGGTTGTGACATCTTGTGATATAAGTACCATGTTACATTTCAATGTTTGTTGTTTATTGTCCAGGTAACCACTGAACCAGTTGCCTGGCCCAAAAAGCACAAAGAGCTCCACAGTCGACTACATTTCCTCCTTGTTGAATTGGAACCATGGGACCAGAAGCTGTTACAAGCCAATAAGAAAGCTAGAATGAAACTCCGTAAAGAGTTTGAAGATTATGAAGAAGAGGTTAAGCCAGAGGTAAATGTAAGGCAATCTTTAAAAATATTTGGCATGCATAGAGATTTTAAAAGTGTATGTAATGGTAATTGGAGAAATGTGTACATTAGGGTATGTTAATTGTTAATGGGGGAAATTTACATTAGGGTATGGTTATGATGGAAATGTGTACATTTGGGTATGCTAATTGGAGAAGTGTACATTTTTGGATAAAGTGAAGAATAGTACAAAGTGTAGAGGAGAGAATAGCATGCATGTCTTATTTTCATTGTTGCAAAACTATATTTTTTATGTTCTTCAAGTGACCCTTTCCTGGTCAGTTACAAAGTTTCCCATGTTAGAGCATCTCAAAAAGATTCATGTTAATTCAACCACCCAAAAATAGATAGCCCCTATCCCCCCTCCCACCCCGCTTGCTTTTGATAGCTGTATCTCTTTGTCTCAGGATGATGTGTGGGAAAGTGAAGAGTCGGCAAGTGAAGAGTCTGAGGAAGAAGAAGAGTCCAATGATGAGGGTCAGAATGAAGAGAAACAAAAGCAAGTGATCAACAAGTAAGAGCTCATCTCATGACTTTAGTAATTTTATTTGCAATAATATATAATTATAAAATAATAAAAAATGTGAGAATGACCTCCGAGTCCCTTAATTTTTTATTACTATGGCAACCATTTCTAGGTTCCTTATGTAGGTTCTCATTCTTTGAACAATTTATTAGAAAATCTTGCTAAATGAAAAGATAAGAGCGAAAAGAAGGGAACTCTCCGATCCCCCTCACATGTCTCTTTACACATAATTCTGTTAAGAATCGAATTTAACTATTTTTTAGTTTTAAGTGTGTCACAATGAAGAGGCCAAGTCAAAATAAATGTAAATGAATTTAAATTGCTGATTGTATTACAGACCTGTACGTAAGAAGAAACGCCAGGAAGATAAGCCTGTTGCCCCAGAGCCTGTAGTCGAGGATGAAATTGATGTCTCCTCCAGAGGGCGCCTCCGAAAGCGCAGGTTTATACCAAACAACATAGAAGACCAGGGTCTTAAACCCAAGAAGGTTGCCAAGTTGTTTGAGGTAAACTCTGAAATATGATAAGTTTTTGTTAAAGAAGTACTGTCACATATTTAAATATTTGAGCTTTTAGCACAAATCTTAATTCCCATGTAGAGAGGTTCTGAAACATTCAAATGCTGTAATGTACTAATGTTGAATGGAGTTTTTACCAGTTGGATATGTACCCAAGAAGGTGAATGGTATTTTAAGTTCCATGATAGCTTCAAACTTTTATCCACATAAATTAGCTGTGATGTAGATATTTTATAAATAAATTTCAAATGTTCTGCTTTCAGGGGCCGAAATACCCTGTTCCGAGTACAGAATCGGTGTTACATCAACATTTGATGAAGCCACTTGCAACCAGTGTGGGGACCCTAGGAGCTAGATCAACCCCTGGACTGTCGCACTTGCAGTTCCAGAGCTCAGCAGTTTCCACACCCCAGGGGACTAAATCTAGTTATAGCCTATTACAACAGCCCCAGCTAGGACAAGCCTCTCATCAGCTCATACAGGCCTTATTGGCCAATGGGAACCAAGCAAAGAACACTGACACTGCAATTAAACCAGTGGAGGGAAAAATATCTGAAAAATTTCCAGGGTTTCAATTCAAACTGCAACCAGGTGTGTCTATTGGTAACACAGCATCCTCCAAAATGAGCTCTGTAACAGCTTCTTTGCTGCAGTCTCCCCTACAGCCAACATCATCTACAAACAAGACCCAAGTTTATAATGTTAACCCTGTGAAATCTCTTCCTCCTGCTCTCATACACAGTCTCCTGGCAAAACAGATGGCAGCACTTAAAAAACCACCCAAACAGCCGGTTGTCCCAGTGATAACTTCACCAGCTTCGGCAGTGGCTGCGTCTGTTATGTCAGTACCAGAAAGTACATCTCCAAGTGCACAACCTGCAGCACGGTTGACAGCTAGTCTGTTGCAGCAAGGAGTGAATAATCAAGGTCAGATTTCAAGTAGTGAGACTCAAGCAACGTCTGAGGTGTCAACTCAACCTAAATCACCGAATTCTTTCTCAAGCCCCTGGGCGCAGCAAGTGTTGAATCCTTACAATGTTGCTATTAATAGCTCTAAATACCCAGCCAATGCTACTGTCAAGATGTTACTTGAGAGAAGACAGAAGTCAGCAGTTAGCACTTCCAATGAGACTTCCAGCTCTCCATCTCCCGTTACAGTATCATCAACTGGGATAGTTCAAGCTCAATCTGTAGGGGTCTCCACTGCTCTCAGCTCATCTTCCACAGGTATTGTTGTATCACAAGTTCAAGGCGCAACCCAAAGAGCACCAATAGTTGCAGGCCAGCTTGGAGCCTTACGTGTCATAAGCTCACCAGCTAGACCCTTACTCTCTACAGGCACTGGCCCTTCACAGGCATCCAACACAGCCCTACCAATAGCTGGAGCCAAGATACGTTTCCCTCCATCTCTTACCCCTGCTTCTAATATTCTACAGCAAGCGGGGAAACTGGCCCCAGGTATGACGAGGGTTGATGTGATGCCGGTTAGATCCAGTGTCATTGATGCTGCAGTGAAGGCAGTCATGACGGATGTGAAGACAAGCCTACCTACAGCTCATATAAAAGTTCCTCCATCACCCCTTAGTGTACGGAGTATTCAACCCAGGAGACCAGTAACCACCACCCGTATGGCACAAACCACACCTATCCCAGCGTCCCCTGCTGCCCCCACACCACAGCGTGTACCTATGATGATCAATGTTGTAAGTCCTGGGAAATCAGCCACTGTACCTCCTTTGTCTGACACAACACTGACAGCTAAAGTTGCTATTGCCCAAGGATCTCAAGGTCAACCTGGCCGGGGACTACTTTCTCTGTCTCCATCTGCTGGTACACGGAAAAATGAAGTGAGGAAGAATGTGATTGTGAAAATAGTACCTCCTGGCTCTACTACTGCTCAGACCCAATCTATCCCCGCAGTCATGACACCGCAGGGTCTGGTGATTCCCCAGCAGTATTTAACAGGGGCCAACCAAGCATCTAGGCTGGTAATCCAAGCAGTAAACCAGTCTACTAAGGCATCTGGAGCGACAGTTCTTCCAACAGGAAGCCAGCCAACTTTGAGCCAAGGTCAAGGTCAAATAAATATCTTGCAGGGACAAGCGAATGTGCAACAAGGAGTAAGAAATGTTGCACAAACTCAATCAAATGTTGCACAAACAAAGCTGGTACAAAGTGAAAGTAATCCACTTCAAATGAATATGCCTAGAGGCAATCTACAGGCTGGACAGGTCCATACCATTGATGGTAGAACATACGTCATGCAAGGCCTAACCACTGGTGCAAATGTGCTCCCAAAACAGACAAAAACAATAACAATTCAACCAGGAGTGGCAAGGCAACCGAAAGAATCTTCTCAAGGTAAAGTGATATCATTGAGCCCTGCTGGTGATTCTGTTAGCTCAAAGGTAGCTAAAGTGATAACTATAAAAAAGGAGGTTGGCCCTAAAACTGCCTCAGATAAGGTAGTTGCCACTAAGAACCTTAATACTGAAAGTCAAAATCGAATTGTTAAGCAGGATGATCTTGCAAAGGTACAACAACAACAGAGTATCATGAATACATCTGGAGAGAGTGATGATCTTGCACAGTTGCAGCATCAAAGTGCAGCCTTGCAACTGATGGCCCTAAAGCGAGGGAGTCCCCAACAACCTGTTGTCATGGTAACCAGTTCCCAGAAAAACATCCAGTTGTCCCAGGGCCAGATGAGTAACTCTTCGAGACTTCTTGTTGCTGTCACAGGAACTGTTACTTCTCCAGTAGTCACAAATGTTGACCCTAATAGGCTTACTGGTGTCCAAATGCAGCGCCCACAACTCCAGCTCCAAACTAATCAAGTTACTCCTCAGAGCCCCATAGTGACAACACCAGCAATTACTTCTCCCCCTGTCAATGCCTCCTTGCCCCAGATAGCAGGACAAATTAGGAATGCCAATTTGCGTCAAATAATGTTAGCCCCTGGATACCAACTGTCGAGTGGCAGTCATGTTATACCACAACCTCTTACATCACAGTTTTTAAATACACCAAGTTCAGGACAAGTCATTGTATCCCAAGTGTCTCCACAGGCCCCTATTTCAACAGTTGCACAGGGGTCCCCATTTCAAATGAACCAAGGGGGCTCTGTACAGATGCCATCACCAGGGCAAGTGCAGATACTAACTGGATCAGGTCAACTCATAAAGACTCGGATGACACAACCAGTTCCAGGGAGAAATATAAGAAATGTGCAGATAGTAGGAACTGGTTCACAATCACAACCATCCATTGCTGTTCAACCATCTATTGTACAACCATCTGTAGCTGTACAACCCTCTATAACTGCCCAACCGTCTTTAGCTGTACAACCATCTGTACAACAAGCAGTTCAGATCTTGCCTCAAGTGCAGTTGCAACAGATCCAAAGGCAAGCCTCCATTCCAGTTCTGTCTAATGTAATACTTCAACAGCTTCAAGGACAGGCCTCAATGCAAGTACAACCCTCAATACAAGTACAGCCCTCTGTACAAGTACAGCCCTCAGTAAAATTACAGCCCTCTTTACAAGTACAGCCCTCAGTAAAAGTACAGCCCTCTGTCCAAGTGCAACCCTCTGTACAAATCCAGCCCTCTCTCAAAATGCAGCCCTCTGTCAAAGTGAACCCTACTGTAAAAGTACAGCCCTCTGTAAATATACAGCCCTCTGTTCAAGTGCAGGTACAGTCAGGTCAGGGTCAGCCCACAATGCAGATATTATCTCCAGTTAAAGTTGATTCAGCTGTAAATACTCAGTCAGCTGTACTCGGACAAGCACACACAACTGTCCTTGGTCAACCAGCTGTACAAATTCAGCCTCAGCTACAACTTCAAACGCAGTTTCAGCCTTCAGTGCAAGCGACACAAGTCCCTGTACACTTGCAACCACAAGTACAGTCAACTGTACACTTGCAACCACAAGTACAGTCAACTGTACACTTGCAACAACAAGTACAGTCAAATGTACATTTGCAACCTGCTGTGAACAATTTGAGGCACATTCCTGTACCAGTTCAGCCCTCAATACAATTTCAAACATCACCCACTGCAAAGGTCACCTCTTTAACTCCTTCAACTCCATCTGGAGAAACTCAATCAATGGTTAATGCAAATTCTGGAGAGGGTCAGAAAGTCACTATTGGAATACCCTCAAAGCCAACCCAAGGGATGTCATTGAATTCTACACCTGATGCTCAGAAAACGGCACAAAAACTTGTGTTATTCAACATCAAAGGTCAGTTTGTGACCCCCCAGGGGTTACCTGTGACCCTAGCAGATGGCAAGCTGGTGATGCAGCAGCAACCGGGACTTCCAGGTTTACAAAGTTCCAACCTTACATCGGCACTACTACAAGGAATCAAACTCACACCACACAGCATATCTCATTTGAAAGAGGCTGATAAAGTTGAAAGAAGTAAGAAACTATTGGAGACATTGTCACTACCAAAACAGCCTGTCCAAGGAAGAGAATCCGTGGCTGTTACATTAACTGAGAGCACCCCAGTCCAAGAATCTATAAGTGGCTCTCAAGAGCCTGGTGTGAGTGGAGCAGAGGGGAACCTGCTGTCTAAGTTAATGGCTACACCCCCTATTACAACTAAGGCATTGTCCACCTCAACTGCGACTCAAAATGGAACATCCCCTGATAGCAGTAACACAGTAACCATGGTAACAGATTCATGATAGAAACTGATGACCCATAATTTCCTAAATAAGGGACTTTCACTAGCAGCTATGATGTTTGTCATACTTTCCATTTCTTTATCAATGACCTTAATTCATCCTTGATTAGTAACAGTCAAGGCAAGTAATGGAATAAAATCCTAGTGACCATTTTCACGCACCCATCTCCCTCTTCGTCTCTAACATAATGCAATACATTTCTTGCCACCTGCAGGAAAGCAGCAACACCTCTACCTATGAGTGGTCAATCGAACATCAACATTTACAGTCTTCCCGGCATATTTGTTTCATTCAGGGCAGCTAAAGTTTAAAGCTAGAATCAGAGCTATAAGGAGTGACAATATTGTAACCAATCAATGTGTCATCCTACCATTCCAAATATAAATCTATATTCACATTTATTTTTACAACGGGTAAAGTGAAATATCTGTACTTTAATCAGAATGCATGGCAAAGAATGAGATATTACAATTTAAAGAGAGGTTTTCTTTCTCCGATTCTTCCTTTAAATGCCTACCTCAAGCCATGGCAACCTCTACAATATATTCCAAATTTACGCAAACTACACCCCAGACAACCAAATAATCCTCAAAATATTGTAACAGTCTGCAGGTCTTGTGTGTATTTTACATATACATGTACTCTAAAGAAAGAATAATTCATAAGCAGATCCATAATTTTCTGACATCTGGAGATTAGTCAACGTTTCAAGTCAAATGTCATTTCTACTAAATGGGTCATCATAATTATTTATTGTATTTAGCATTACATTTTGGATTTCAAAATAAGCAAGAAATTCATCATTGAGCATAATGCCACTATCATAAACGCTTTAACATTCAGTACTAATGAATCTGTTAGATACCTCAATTATGTAACCACCAAAAAGTGACCTCTATATTTGCAATTAGTGTGTATTTCTGCAACCAGATCCTGTACATTAAGTTTAATTAATTTCAAGTCAGAAATACTGTTAATGTACCTTTAGTATTTGATTATAAATCTTTAAAACTGCATGATATCAATTTTGTTACTACGGATGAAAAATAGGAACTTAATTTTCTCAATAAGGTTTTGCACCATTTTGTTCCTTATAAACATGTATGTAAAATGGTGTATGGTATGTGTTTCATAATATGGGATTATTATAATAGCATTGTACCTACCATTAGGTGGAGCCTACAAGTCTCCTTAATGTCAAAAATTCTGTTTTGAAGTTTGGGAAGTGTTAAAGCCAAAGTGTAACTAACTAGTTTTTTACATAACTGTTTAGAATGCTGGAAATGCCTAGTTAATTTATATAAAACACTCAAATGTAATTATTTTGAATATTGAATGGTGGCAAATATTGCATGAATGAAATGCTCATTATCAAGGAGCAACATTAGAGTACTAATTTGAATGAGTGCATGTTTTCTTATAATTTATTGAATTAAATTGAAATTGAGATGTATGGTAAGGATTGATCTGATATGATGTAGATGCCATGCAAACAGTAATTACAACTGTAATTCTAGCCTATGCTCCACCAGGCATTCTTGATAAAAAGTAATACAATTATTAACACTTTGATCAGTTTTATAGTGACAAAATTGTATGGTATGGAAAGAAGAAAATAAACATTGGATGTTCAAGATAAACTCCCCTCCATAAGTTTGGCAACTGCAAGTTTTGATTGAGTAGCATATCAAACTTGCCGAACTGATGGAGGGGGTGTATGCTTAGGTAATCTGTGTAGGGCAGTTGGCCCTCACCTAACCTGTAAATTTTTGCCACAAAATGTTACCTTGGTAGATAAAGAGTACTATATGGAACTACATTAATAAAGAAGCATTTTTTGTTGTGAAGCTTGCATATTTGGTCCATTTCTAAGAAATACCACACGTGTTTGAGAGTACAGTATGTCTGGTTTTTGCATTATTAATTGCAAAATGTGTAATTTTATTATATATATTTAAAATATTATGTATTAAGCTTTTGTCTTAAGCATATAAAATATAGACTTGCAATGAAAAGTAATTTGTAATTGTTTTTGTTCATTTCCTCATTGGTGTTTTTACCATCAGAAGCTTTGACATATTGTTTATAAAAGTAGCTTGGAAGAGCCACATACGTTACAGTATCACAAACAATTCCAGATTATATTTTGGATTATGGATATTTTTTTAATGTGAAGACAGGTGTATCTGCTATTTATTTATCTCCAAGAAAAGTATATGATGATGATTAATTTAATCAGACTAAGTGATGATAACATGTCAAAGGGGCAATGACCTATCAACATACTTTTTCAAAAATTCACTGAAAAGGCAACCATGTAAAATGCCTAATTAGGATGTGCTTCAAGGCATATTCTATTTCCTAAAAGGAAAAGTGGATTCATAGGATTCCTCCCTAGACTTAAGATACTGAATTTGGATGACCAAAATGAGCTGAAAACAATTGGTAACATGAGTTTTTCAATGGGGAAATAACATGGGGAACACTAATTCTAGAGAAATTCAGTTTTCCTTTCAAGAACCAATTGATATTAAAAAAGAATAGTAATGCATTAAACATTGTAAAAAAGATTGCTTTTTTGGTGAAAATTAGGTTGGTGTCATTGAAAAAAGTAAGTATGTTTATGGCACCCTAAATATCACAGAGTCCAATTGAGGTAATTACCATTGTATACACTTTTCTTTGAGATCATGAATGGATCTAAAAGATATGCCGGTCTTCATGGTCAGAAATTAGTTAGAATCCAAGATATAGCTGTCTGAAATTGTTTGCTATATATAAGATATACCTGTATGACATTTTTGAGACAACACATCTTTCAGCGGTAACAAATTATGGGACTCAAAACATTTCTAACATAATTCAATTCAATATGAGGGGAACCTTAAGGGTCAAGGTCAGAGGGACTTGAAATTTATGGTTAACACATTTTCTTGACATCTTCAGATTTTCCACAATATTGGATTTGTTACACTAAAATAAGTAATGAATCGATGAGCTTTACCACATATAGGTTTTTCGCTGTCATGTCATTGTTATAAGCTCATTCATCCTGCCAATTATACTTTTAAGCCACACAACTGGGGATTTCAACATTCTAATTCATCTTGTGGCTGTTAATTCTTGAATCCTATAATTTTTTAACAAAACAAAAGCATTGACTTTTACAAATTTACAGTCATGTATGCACTTTATTTACAATAATTATAAGTGTAAAATGTACATGAAGAAAAATAAATAAGACATAAATTACAGTCAAATAACAAGCTAGAGTATTACATATATCCCAATATAGAGTACTAATGGATCTAAATATCACACAGAAGGAATAAATGCAAAAACTGCAGAGAAATCTGTTAAAGAACATGTTCATTTTACATGAAGTGGGTAACTGAACTTTTATCACAGAAAGGATAATGGAGACAGTTAGTAATTGCACACATAGTGATAAATAGATCACATAATAATAGGATTTTATTAGTACTGATGCCCTTTTTTTATTTTTTTATCTATTTATTCTATCCACCATATTTGATGTGTTTAAATAAATTTTACATTACATTTTAGGGCCAAACGCACATCCGATATACAATTTTCAATAAGTAAATATAGCAATAAAGTAAAGAAAATAGGATATAAATATCACATTTATCACAAAAACCTACTCTCTACAAGTTTTATGTGGTGCCTACCCATCTGTCCAAACAGACTCATGCATGGAGGCCATGAGGCATGAGTGCAAGCCAGAAATATAGCACTTTGTAAAAGTGTGAAAATACTAGTAATACTGCAACAGTAATATCTAAAAATATTGCACAGCTTAACACTAAATGACAGATTTATAAATGAACGAACCAATGACAAAACAAGGAAAACTTGCCTGGATAGGAAAATAATTTAAACACCACCCTTAAATATGAAACAGAAAATGATTCTTCTTTTTGTCTTTCACTTTACAATGTTGTAATTGTAGCAGCTGTAGCTGCACAGAGATTCTGATATAGTTTCGTTAAACATGGACTTCTAACCCCTCAGCTGAATATGTCACAATGGTAGCTAGTTGGTGTTATATATTTATTCAACCTAACACTAAAATAGGCAAACACAATTGAAGAAATATAACACCACAGATAAAATCGTATGTACATCATTAATATTCTATGACTATGTTAAATTATTTAGCCTCTTCTTTCACTAAAGTTACTGGCATTTCAGGCTCAAATGTAATGAACAGGGAGCTCTTTTGGTAAATTGCTATGGTCATATACAAATACTAAGTTTTTAAGTGGTCTATGTAATGAACATTCAAATGGCTAACAATTATATATCACTATAATATATGAAAGACATTTCCACTATACTCTGTTATAAGTAAGGGAACATATTCCACGATATCAACAATATCAGCTGAAATCAACTATGAAGAATGAACAAGAACATAAGCATTTACATTAGCAGAGCCAGCCATGAGGCAGGAGAGGAAATTGCCTCACCACAATATAACATATTTTCAAAGTTTTTAAAACTAAAACTGCATATATGAATTCAAAAGGCAGAAAGGTAGAAATAAATCTCCTTTAACCTATATTTTGCCTTACCTAATTTAGGATCCTGGATTAATGTCCCTGATAAGGTTCCAAATTACTATTATGCGTAATTATCATTTCATGGACTTCACTGGCAGCACGCAACAGCCAGTATGATGAAGTTGAATTTATCAAAATGGCCCATTGATATTTCTGGAATTGAATTATAGTTTTTGATATTTTCTCCCGTTGTTTTCATTCATTTTGTTGGTTGTCTGAAATTCAAATGAAACCCCTGAACTTAAACATGTTTCTCATTTTATTATGCCTTCCTATTTAATTGACTAGAACTACTTATTCACTGCCATCCTGAGTGTGCTTTATCAGACGTTTCCGAACACTTTCAGTTTCCTCACTTTCTAAATTTTCCACATTTCCAATTATTTCATCAACACTGTCATTTTTAACATTTTCCACATCATCCACTGGATTTCTGGCATCCCCTTCCATGTGTCTTTTAAGAGATTCTAATTCTTCCGCATCAGTGCTTTTCCCCAATCCACTGTCTCCTCCTTCTGATTCATCTGAGTTCCCATCAATCAGTGTCTCATTCTTGCATTGTGTGTCAGCTGTATGTGTCTCTGCATTGAGGGTCCCATCATCAATATCATCCAGATCTTCAAATGTGTCATTAAACTCCTCTTCACTATCTGAGATGTTTCCTTCATTATTGTGCTGAGATTGTACACATGTTGCTCTATTAGATCTAGAATAAGCTCGATCATCTTTTGAGTATCTTTCATCATCTCTATATAGTCCATGATCACGTCTAAGTCCATCATCTTTATATGGCTCATCAATATCACGTCTAAGTCCATCATCTCTATATGGCTCATCAATATCACGTCTAAGTCCATCATCTCTATATGGCTCATCAATATCACGTCTTAGTCCATCATCTCTATATGGCTCATCAATATCATGTCTTATTCCATAAAGTCCATCATCTCGTCGATATAGCCCATCATCGTGTCTTAGCCCATCATCACGCCTATATCGCGCCCTACCTGGACTATGTTGTCGGTGCTTATGTCTGTCTGAAGCATCATTGTGAGTGTATGGGGATTCAACTTCAATCTCTTCACAGTTTTCATCTTCATCACCATCTTCCCAGAGGAGGCCACCCTGGAAAATTAACAACCAATTAGAGTGCTTGATTAAATCCAGTGCAATGGACTAGCTAACAGTGAACAGTGAAATATGGCGTGTATTATCACTCATGCATGTCATGCACCATTCAATGGTTTACAGGAGTCCCAACAAATGGGAATAGTTGAAATTTGACACGAAGTATTGTCCCCTGGGGTGGAATTCTAATAGAATATTTTGACCTAAGAGTAAGGACTTTTGAAATCTATATTCTCAATAATTGCAATTTTAATCATATTTCACCAGTTATTATTGCTCCTATGGTGGAGAAATTGCCTCACTGGGTTATTCCCACCCAAGGTAATCCCTGGCTCACAGCCCTTTCCCAATAGATATAGTCTATACACAAAATAAAATTTTAGACTTAATCTTCAGAATTGAATAGCAAAACCAAGTTGCTTTGTTATTCTATAATAAATGGTAACCAATAGCTCAACCATGTGAGCTAAAAATAAGTTGGCTCACAGCCCTTTCCCAAGAGATAGTCTTATATATTACCCAAAATGAAATTTTAGACTTGAATAATAAAGCCCTTTTGCTATATCTATTATAAATGTTAACCAATAACTCAACCATGCGAGCTAAAAATAGGCTGGCTCAAACTGAAACTGGATTCCAGACTCCAAAAACCATTCCATGGTCTGTGTGAGAATCCTCCAAAAAACTGATGCAAATGTTTCTCAGCCTGATTCCCCTATCACTTACTGTTGTGTGAACTTTGTCCTCAACATGTTCCATGGCATGAAGTATTCTTGTCATCCTCATCTCTGTTTCATGTAGCCTGGACCTCAGCTCCTTCATTTCAGGCAGGGCTGAAATATCATGTTTTCAAATGTGAAATACTGTGGAAATGGGTGGAATCAGCAAGGAATAAAGTAAACAGGTGTGAACTAATTCAAACATTCCAAGTTGTTGGAAGAAAATTGATTTATAGAAAAGAAATGGTCTGGTAATATTAAAGCACTAATAATAAATACTTATAATATCATGTGGCCATTTAAAAAAACTATATAACACTATTTTGTCAATCAATGAATGAAAATCGAAACACGGTTACTCAACATTAAATGTTCTAGTAATGTTCATTTAAAAATGATGGCATAGTTTTTCAAGATATTTATACTTTGATCATGATGTATGAAAAATGATTCATACAAGGAATGAAAAATGCAACAAAAAAGTTACAAGAACACAAATGTGTACAAAATGTCCCCACCTATGGGTGATCCTGTCAAATGGTTATCCTAAAAATGAGTAGACAAGACTTTACTGACACAATTTGATGATGGAAAATCTAAAATGGCCACCTTAAAATTTACCTAGAATGCCAAAAAACTAATCAGATCTAGATTTTCATACTAAGAATCATCCCTGAAAATTTGAAATTGATCTACAAAACGGTTCACCTAAAAACGCATAGACAAGACTTTACGGGCAGGATTTTAAGACGGAAAATTCAAAATGGCTGCCTTGACATTTATCCAGAATGCCAAAAAACTGATCAGATCTAGATTTTCATATTAAGAATCATCCCTGAAAATTTGAAATTTTTCTACCAAACGGTTCACCGGGAAATGCGTAGACAAAACTCTACAGACAAGATTTTAGGACGGAAAATCCAAAATGGCTGCCTTGGCATTTACCCAGAATGCCCAAATACTAATCAGATCTAGATTTTCATACTAAGAATCATCCCTGAAAATTTGAAATTGATCTACAGAACTGTTCACCTGGAAATGCGTAGACAAGACTTTACAGACAATATTTTAGGACGGAAAATCCAAAATGGCTGCCTTGACAATTACCCAGAATGCCAAAAAACTAATCAGTTGTACATTTTCATATTAATGATCATCCCTGAAAAATTGAAATTGATCTACCAAACAGTTCACCTGAAAACGCGTAGACAAGACTTTACAGACAAGATTTTAGGACGGAAAATCCAAAATGGCTGCCTTGACATTTACCCAGAATGCCAAAAAACTAATCAGATCTAGATTTTTATACTAAGAATCATCCCTGAAAATCAAGAATTGATCCACCAAACGGTTCACCTGAAAACACGTAGACAAGACTCCACAGACAAGATTTTAGGACGGAAAAATCCAAAATGGCTGACAATAAAAAAGTGATCATGAATTTTTGCTGATTTCTTTTTACAAAATTATCACATATAAATACTGTTAACAACAACATAGGCTTTAACAACAAAGTACATCTGAAATTATTTATAAAGCTACTAAATAGTTAGAATATGAAAACTCAAAAACACCATTCAATATGATACAAAGTATTATCGTGCGCTAACTTTTCTTAAGACATTCAAAATGGCTGACATGACTGAGCTAACAGGTCCAAAACCTAATCAGATCTAGAATGAAGTGAGCTGAACAAGATGTTAAAGTTTTAAAAGCAACTGTGAAGCCGTTTTTCTTCACTTCAAAACGGCCGACAGGAAGTAGGTATCGAGTTAATTTTTTTTCATCCACATCTGTATGCACTCATAAGTTATCCCTGAAAATTTGAAGGTGATATCTGTAGCGGTTTTGGAGAAAACTCCCGGACGTACGGACGGACAGACGGACGGACGGACGGACAGACGCGCCTAGGCCGACAATATGGCCCCACACTATGTGGTGGGGACATAACAAAAGCTTAATTAAAGACAGGTGAAATATATACTTACTAATAATCCCTTCATCTGATTTGCGTATAAGCTTCTCAAGTTCTCTCTCATTGCGTCTCTTCAGCAAATATCTCTTATAATCGTCGTCCCCATCAAAGTCTTCTCCAAACACAAACTTTTTACGGTTCAGTTGACTTCCGTACACAAATTCCTTCTGGTCTCCGTCATATTCCATATGGCGATATTGAGAATGCAAGATCTCTTCTTCCTCCGAGCGACTCTTTCGACTGAATACCTAGAAATAAGTGAATCACATAATATTATCAATATAGCGATCTAGTTGTCTCATCAATATCAAGGCAATAACCTAAGGGGAAGGCCTCCAAGGTTTTGTAATAATTATATATCTCACTAATTTTGTTTAGTTATATTGTTTAGTTATATACCTAAAATACTATCATTATATATATATTAAGTTAAATGCGTGAAAATTCATCTTTTAGAGTATTTTATATCAACAACAGCACTTATCAAAAACAGCACTTATATAGAAGTTGTTTATTTCTCAGAGGGGTTAAGAAATCTAAATCAAAAGCAAAATTGTTTAAGTGACTCTAGCCATGCTCAAGTCAGTATTTTTTAATTATTTGATCTTGAATTATTACCGCCTTGTACAATCTAATACATCACCACTGATATTATGATAAGTTATTCAGTGGTTTTGAGATTTCAACTTTTTCCTAAGCATATTTCTCATGGGTATCGCGAAACTGTCTTATTGATATTTGCGAGGACACGACTTGTGACTTCAGGCTGATTGACCAATCAAAACGTTATCAGGTTTACCTGCATAAACAAAGCAAACTACCTGTCTATGACTTGGAATTTTCAATGTTCTGATCGAGTATTTCTTCAGAGTTAAGCAGTCATTAAATATATATTAAATCATGTGATTTAATGTTGATCTAAATATAAATTGAATCATGCTATTTAATGTTGATTTAAATACATGTATAAATTAAATCATGCGATTTAATGTTGATTTAAAATTGAATGCGCAATGAAAATGCACTAAGATCTAGTCCATGTAGTCGTCCAACTGATTCAGTGATTGATCTGTTATTGTTTGATCATTTCAGCGATCTTTTCAACGTTTCTTGTTGAAATCTTCTCTGGGTATCCGATAGATGCTTTCGTATCCACGAGACTCTGATTGATATTTATCTGATAAAATATTTGTATTTTCATGATGAATTGTGCAAGATTTGTTCGTGAAAAGTGTACCGTTGTTTTGACTGTGCATAATAATGAGCTTACGCTGCAGGACTGTCGTTGATTGGTCAACTTTACCGACATAAACATTGTAGAGGCTGACGGTAATTCCGGTTATACGGTTTCGGTACGGAATTGAGCATTTACCGGTATTGAAATTATTAACCGGTTAACCGACGATAATCCCCGGGGAAATAAAAGACACATCGTTTTTTAATTATTTCGTTTAATTTCCACTTTCACGATGCGTACATTTACATAGACATTTAGATGTCCATGTTTGGCAGTTCAGGTGTTATTTCCATGTTTGGCAGTTCAGGTGTGATGTCCATGTTTGGCAGTTCGGGTGGGTGTAGTAGCTTCATGCGCAGGCTCAGATTTGGTTGTAGTTATGTTTGGCAGTTCCGTTGTAGTTGTAGTGTCAACGTCAGATCCAGAAACTGAATTTGCCATTGATACAGTTGATAAATAGTTTGAAATGTGTAATACATTTAATTTAAAACTAAAAATATCCTGATTAGTAAGATAGTAACATTCTATTTCGTGAAGTTCATCAGTATGGGTTCAAATCGGTCTTGCACCATGTATGCATATAGACTTGTGAAGCTACGGAAAGAGTTTGGAACAAAGTGGGGGTGGCAGCGCATTGGCATTTTATCTTACATATTTTTACCGGTATTTCGGTAACGGTACGGTTATTAGCTTGACTGTTACCGGTACTGGTTTTCAGTACCGTTGCGACCTCTAAAACATTGTATTGGTAAGCACATGGCTTTCTCATTGGTCCAAGGTGGTCATAATAGAAATCAAGATAAGTAGAAGAGATTGACTTGTGCAAGACTAAGGTGAATCCTAAATCCAAGTTCCTTATTGATCTCAACATAACATACCTTAGTGAGTGTGTATATGAGATAGAGCACTATACCAACAGCATACATAGGAAGGACCATCATCATTATACCTCCCTTTCCCCCTCCAGTTGCCGCAGTCTCTTTCCTCATTTCAGAATGAGCCCTCATCCCAGGATTGGGTCCACCCTTTAATACAATAAACATAATCAATAGCAATTTCACATACGGTTGAACTAGTGTCCATTGCGCAGTCAGTTTGAGCATTTCAAATGCCAAAACGAAGACTGAATAAAACATTGATATTCATTGATTTAAAATATTTCCTATGATAGTTCAAATGCTGTGTGGCACAATTAATTAAAGCGCTGGGTTTTAAATTTTTTAAATCGAGAGGGTGGGTTTGAAACTAAATAGGGCAGACAATCTAAGTATGCAAAGCTGGTTTTGCAAAAATGAATACTATAATATAAAATAGTTCTTACCCTCATTCTGGGTGGTACATCATCACTCATGCTGGCATGATGATGGATAGGATGTTGGCGTCCTCTTGGATGAACTAAAACAAAAAAATTTACATTAAATATTGCACCGTGGTCGTTTGATTAAGTGGTCACTTAATTTAGGTTTAGTAACATTTCACTGTAGTGCTGCAAATGGCATCAAATTTCAATACCGTTAACAAGTACACCCAATTTCGTACCGATCGGTATCTTTATGTGCCTCAAGTTCCACCTATCATACTAAAAGAGAGTCTGAATGAGAGAAGTTAAAGTTTAGCAATTAAAAAACTTACATTTTGGCCCTCCATTATGAACATGAAGAGCATTTGAAGAGCAATGAACCAAACACTTCCAGGTAGAAAATTTAGCAAAATTTCTTGCCAATAAGACAATTGATGTTGTTTTACAAAAGAACAATGCAAAATCAGAGCGCAGGTATAGTTCATCGAGGCAAGGCATAGCATCTTGACATGCTATTGACCCTATTGTCTTCATACGTCATCCAGCATTTTATTTCTATACCGGCACTGAAGAGGCACTTTCGTGCTACTTCTGGTACTACCGTGATGCACTACAGTGTATTTCATAAATAAGAAATTTGCACACCGATTGAAATAGGGTTGGATTGATGTTATTCATGACCAGACTCCAGGTTAACTGAACTCACCTACCAGGTTGGTAACCCTTAAGAAAAAACGCTTGTTTTCTCCTCATGTGGTTAAAAGATGACCTTTTTTAACCACATTTTTACCACTCAAGATATGTAAAAGTGTGGTTGTGGTCACCTGTTCTGACACATAAAAGTGTGGACCCTGCTGGTATTTCTTCCACAGTTCCAAGAAACATCTTCCCATAGTTTCTCCTCATAATGAAAAAGTGTGGTTAAGGTGTTCATGAAACTATGGAGAAGCAGGACATTCATATTGATATGATTTAAGATTACCATATTGTTAATAGGGGTAAAAAGGGTTAATGGTTGCCATAAAATATTTTAGGATATACCGAACATGATAAGCCAGTGCTATACCTGTTATTCTGGCATCTAAATTGTTTTAAGCATCTTCTTTCAAATATTCCATTATGCACATCGCAAATATGAGAATGTTGTATGATCGAAGCATAGGGAGATTCTTTACAAAATATTTCAGTAAAATGACATAAGGATTAGAGGCAAATGAATGATGCTCCCGGGATTGATGCTCGACTTTTCTATTTAGGTAGATCAGAAGTTTGCATGAATATAAAACAAAGTATTTAAAATTAGTTATTCTAAACTGAAGTTTATTTTGACTGAACTGACTAATCTTTTTATGAGACTAATATTAAAGAATAACAGGATGTGTCTGCTGTATTAAAAGGATACAAATACGACTTGTGAGAAGAATGTTTTGATTAAGTGTATAAAAAACAAGAAAATTCAGTGAAAAAAATCAGAAAATTTTCAGAATTTTTTTTCACTGAATTTTCTCATTTTTTATCCATTTTACAAAACAAACCTTCTCACAAGGCTTTTCTAGGCACATAAGAGCACTCTTTGTGCAAAACTGGAAGATATAGACAATATGGGGAAGGAGTGATTCTTGTTTGAAAAATAACATGTGACTCAATTGAGGAATGCAAAAAAATTCCCATCATGCACCCTGGCCTTAAAAGGTTATTTCAATATGTTTAGGGTCATTCTGACCATGCACATTGTGATCCTGGTCATGTAAATGATATGTGGAAATAGTTAAATTGACTGGAGGTCAAACCAGAACTCTGTTATCTTTGTTCAAAAAATGTCTAAAAATGCAAAATATTTTTTCACTTCCTGTTTCGTCATTTCCTGTTAACTTCCATGGCACCTTAACACTGTTATATGTTTTAAAATTTTATCTTAAAGATTTCTATGTCTATATGTCGGTCAATAGCGCTTGCGCTAATGTTTATTGTACAAAAATTATCCGACTTGAAATAAATAGATAGGCCTATTGATAATTCTGGAAAATACTCTTGAATAAAAATAGATGACATGAACTTACTTCGGTCCAAAGCCTTCTCTATATTCCGGCTTTGAGGAGGAAGATTGAGCTGCCTTAGTATTATGAATATTGTAAATCATTGTGTCACACGCACAGTAAATATGGCATAATAATATGAAATATACCTTTATGTATAGATTTGAAGAACACCAGCTCACATCCCCGTCTGAATCTATTGTTATATTTGATTTCTTTAAGCGAGAATAATTTCAAATGTTATTCACGTCCAGAACCGGAAGCCATTTTTAGCTACAGCGAGAAAATTTCACCATGTATTGAAACTCCGAAATGAAATTTTGAAATATCTAAATCCAGACAAGCAACGCTTCATCCTAAATATGATTAATATTCTTAAAAATATTTATAAAATTTATTAAAAATGAGTTCTAGGTGCGTGTAGGTGCGTGTAGCACAGTACATACGAAATCAATGAAGTTTCGTCTAGCTGTAAGCTAGAGACTCGAGTAAACATGAACACAGATACATACCGTCGTCCATTTCCACCTTTCTCTTGCCATCACTATCGCCAAATATTCCTTTGACCATTGGATGGAATATTCTTGGATACAGGGTGAGGAAACATCCCATTATTATGGCAATAACAGCCACTGTTTTGATCGTAATCATCTCCATCTTGGTTGTCACTCAAATCTCGCAAGGGCTAAATTGGTCACGTGATAAATCAAAGAATACTTTTGTTTTCCTTATTTCTCTAAATTTCCCAACAAATTACCTCACAAATATGTAACCGTATGTTGGAAAATTATGCAAGGATACACTCAGGAAATTTTCAAGTACTTAACTTATCTATTTACGGAGAAATAAAGATTTTAGCTAACTAGGTCATGGGTGGGAAAGAACGAGATCCAAATTCAACATGGCGCTCACGCTGAAAGAACTTGCTTCACTTTTGAGGTAATTTATGATTTTATCTATAAGCCTTAATATATAACGTAAATAAGACGGGAACATTTGAATCTAGATATTGAACTTTCTTTCCGAGATTGACTAGACTAATTGATTTGATTAGATCTATTTATAAATGAATTTCATGGTTGCAGATTTATTTTCATTTTTACTAGACTCTACAGTCATTGCCGTCCAACTGTCCCGCAATTTGCGTAATTGACGCATTTGCTGGAAAATTTGAAGTCACGCCAGTTTTTTTGCTTGACAAATTATGTCACGCAAATACGCATTTTAGGGAGAAGGGGTGTAACGTTGACCACATTTTGGGGTATCTTCGACATGTGGGGTAACTTCCACATGTGGGGTAACTTCGACACCTTATCCCGTACCAGGACTATAGTCCTGTATGGAGTGCACTCTTTTGCCTGTACGATTACAACTTGGGAGAATTATCTACGCCCCTTACACTTAAGATACCTACCTCAATGCATTATAGAACTCAAAATGTAACTTTTAATATATTGGAACCGCCGATTGTCTGGGTATATCGGCAGAACGGGAACATTTTTCTTTTTCATCGAGAGAGATTCCATCACTTTTCAACATGGCGGTTGGATTTAAAAGGGGAATCCCCCGTATGACTGTCCCGGATGTGGACCGGAAGTACCAATATGGAGGAATTTGACGGTTGAAATAAGTTAAATGTTACACGCAAATATTGCAATCAAAAACGAAAATGTCTTCGTTCTGCCGATAAACCCAGACAATTGTGGATTCAACTACACGAAAAGAATGCTAAAATACCAAGGAATCTATTGAAGTAGGTATCTGAAGTGTAAGAAGCGTAAAAAATTCTCCCATGTTGTAATCGCACAGGCAAAAGAGTGAGATGTTCACAGGACCATATTCCGGGAACAGGATAATCGACACCTTGTTGTTTATTTACTCTAATTTCTGATCTAGGGGGAAAGCCATGTTTTTTCTCTTATTGATCGAGATCGCGCGAGAAATCACACTTGGCAGAAATCGGAAATTCCACTTTGATTAAGTAAGTGTCAAAGTGTACCCCCTCTCTTATGTCGACATTACCTCACATGTCGACGTTACACCCCTTTGCCCTACCTAATTATTGTCAAGCAAAAATATTTCTGTAAAAAAACTTCAAATAAGTGATCACCAACACAGCAAAAATACGAAAGTGGAACGCATTTCATTCGGACTTTTCAAGCGGACACCGTATATGTCACACATTTTTCTCTAAATATTTCCTACCTACCTTTTTTGAAGTAAGATAACAGAGTTCTGCTTTGATCTTCAGTCAACTGTTATACTACCATATATCATTTACATGGCCAGGATCACAGTGGTCATGGTCAAAATGAGTACCAATACCATGTTGAAATAGCTTCTTCAACCCTCTGAAAATGTGACTGTAAAAAGTTAAAAGTTAGCGTTCCGGAAAGGTCACTTAACAGAATATTTTGAATTTTTCAGAAAAGGTGCCTAACATGTTGTTATGTCACCACCAAAAGTGGTGACATATTGTTATGGTCTCCGTTTTTTTGCGACGGCGTCCGGCGGTTGGTGGTTGGCGTCCGGTGTCCGGCGGTTGGCGTCCGGCGTCTGTAACAATTTCTTACAACTTCCTATAACATAACAAATACTGTTTAGATTGACTTCAATTTTTTTCTAAATCATCTACATGTTCTCAGAAGTTCAAATCTGACTTTAGATTTGACATTTGACCTTCAATGACCTTCTCAAGGTCAAAAAGGTCTTTTATCAACTTGCTTCACATTGACTAAATTTTTTTTCAAAATCATCTACATGTTCTCAGAAATTCAAATCTGACTTTAGATTTGACTTTAGATTTGACATTTGACCTTCAAATCTGACTTTAGATTTGACATTTGACCTTCAATGACCTTCTCAAGGTCAAAAAGGTCTGTTTTCAACTTGCTTCAAATTGACTAAATTTTTTTTTCAAAATCATCTACGTGTTCTCAGAAATTCAAATATGACTTAAGATTTGACTTAAGATTTGACATTTGACCTTCAATGACCTTCTCAAGGTCAAAAAAGGTCAAAAAGGTCTGTTTTCAACTTGCTTCAAATTGACTAAAAAAAATTTTCAAAAACATCTACGTGTTCTCAGAAATTCAAATCTGACTTTAGATTTGACTTAAGATTTGACATTTGACCTTCAATGACCTTCTCAAAGTCAAAAAAGGTCAAAAAGGTCTTTTTTTCAACTTGCTTCAAATTGACTAAATTTTTTTTTCAAAATCATCTACATGTTATCAGAAATTCAAATCTGACTTTAGATTTGACATTTGACCTTCAATGACCTTCTCAATGTCAAAAAAGGTCAAAAAGGTATTTTTTCATCTTGCTTCAAATTGACTAAATTTTTTTTTCAAAATCATCTACATGTTCTCAGAAATTCAAATATGACTTAAGATTTGACTTTAGATTTGACTTTAGATTTGACATTTGACCTTCAATGACCTTCTCAAGGTCAAAAAAGGTCAAAAAGGTCTTTTTTCAACTTGCTTCAAATTGACTAATTTTTTTTTTCAAAATCATCTACATGTTGTTAGAAATTCAAATCTGACTTAAGATTTGACATTTCACCTTTAATGACCTTCTCAAGGTCAAAAAGGTCTGTTTTCAACTTGCTTCAAATTGACCAAATTTTTTTTCAAAATCATCTACATCTTTTCAGAAGTTCAAATTTGACTTTACAAGTTCTCAGAAGTTCAAATCTGACTTTAGATTTGACCTTTGACCTTCAAGGTCAAAAAGGTCTTTTTCAACTTGCTTCAAATTTACTTAATTTTTTTTTCAAAATCATCTACATGTTCTCAGAAGTTCAAATCTGACTTTAGATTTGACATTTGACCTTCAATGACCTTTTCAAGGTCAAAAAGGTCTTTTTTCAACTTGCTTCAAATTTACTTAATTTTTTTTTCAAAATCATCTACATGTTCTCAGAAGTTCAAATCTGACTTTACATTTGACATTTGACCTTCAATGACCTTCTCAATGTCAAAAAAAGTCAAAGAGGTATTTTTTCAACTTGCTTTAAATTGACCAAATTGTTTTAGGTGGTGACATTTTGTCATGTTAATGCCTTGTTTTAAATGATATGAGCTTTGAAAATTTGAATTTATTTCTAGAAATAGAGAAAAAGTGAAAAAAAAGTTTCTAATTTTCAAAGCTCCTATCATTTAAAGCAATATGAATTGGGGACTTTTTCTGAAAAATTTAAAATATTCTATTCAGTGACTTTTTGGAAGTGCTAACTTTTTTCAGCCACAATTTCATAGGGCTGAAAAATCTATTTCAGCATGGTATGGGTCATTTTGACCATGGCCATTGTGATCCTGGTCATGTAAGTAATATATGGGAGTAGTAAAACTGATTGAAGGTTAAAGCAGAACTCTGTTATCTTACATGTAGTTCAAGAATTCTAAAATCCACATGTTTTTATCATTTCCTGTTTGGTGTAAATTCCTGATAACTACCCCGAGACTTTAACATGATGAAATAACTTTTTCAGCCCTCTTAAAATCTGACTGCATGATAGCTAAAAGTAGCCCCTCAGGAAAGGTCACTGAACAGAATCTTTTGAATTTTTCAGAAAATGTGCCCAATACAATTGCTCTAACTGATACAATCTTTAAAATTTTAGAAAGTCTGAAACAAAAATGGTAGGCATAAAAAGGAAAAAACATGTAGATTGGTTTTCAATTCAGTTTTTTTATTTTGCACCAAATGATATCACATTGTCAAAGATAGTATCATTTAGAGCAATATATCTGGCACATTTTCAGAAAAATTCAAAAGATTCTGTTCAGTAAATGCCAATCGGTGTCTGGCATCCTGGGTCTGGCAATCAGAGTTGGCATCTGTAATAAATGGCAGGTGGTGACATTTTGCATGTTAATGCCATGTTTCATTTGAAGTCACATTTTACTTAAATTTGCCAGATCTACCCATATGGTTCACCTTCTGTGTGGTAAACTATGACAACTATGTGTTTGTAAAATGCAGTATTACACGTAGCATCAATATTACTTATTAACATATTTTACCCAGATATGCAGTTTGTTTCTTCCATTCATTCTTCCATTTCTGTATTATGTTTCAGTGTGTTGCCAGAGGATGCCTTGACTAACAGAACATTTGAGAATCTTGCATCTGGATTCCACTACTATTTTCAGAAGAATGATCACTTCAAAGTTGGCACTGCCTTGGTATAGTATACAATTTGCTTTCTTCTTTGTTACTCTCATTATAAATGCTTATGGTTATTCTAACTTTTTTGGCTTCTAAATCACCAACAGTGACTTAATTGTATCTCTCGACATAACAATGCTTCCAGAATAATTGTCAGTTTGTTAGGAACCTGATACCATTTCAGATTATAGCAAATACAAGCAAAAATGCCCACAAGTGTTGTAGTCTCCAACTTTTTGTGAATGGTGTTCATCAGTTGGTGTTTGGCATTTGGAATCTGTAGCATATGGCAGTTGGTGACAATTTGCATGTTAATGCCTTTATAATGTCTTTTCAGGTCCTGTTGCTACAGAACAATGATCTTCTTCCCCACCCTTCACAGAGGTTGGCTGCAGTCTTTCTCTTGTATGAGATGTACAAAACTGAACCAGTCTCCGTCAACCCATTTGCTTCCATCTTTGTCCATTTGTTGGTGAGTGATTTCATATTTACATATGTCTATTATACATTGAAAATGTGACATATTTATTTTGTATTTACATGTGTCTATCAGTCTATGGTACATTGAAAATGTGACAATAATTTATTTTATATTAGTTTATATGTGTCTATAGGACATTTAGGACATTATAAATTTTCAATTCAAAACACATTAAAACAGATGTAATTTAAGTTAAAGGGAACTTTCTACTATACCCGCCATGTTATCTGACCCGAACGAGCCACCTGGTGGCGAAACTGGTAACTACCTACTCGCATCTGCCTTATTCATTAATTTACTGTCAACAATTTCAATAGAAAAATCACTTCATTAATTGCAGCATTTTAACTGAATCATTAATTGACTTGTTGGAAAAACAAGTGTGTTGTGATAATTACACTATACAAAATAATTGTACAGTGTTCAGGCGCACAGCTGGTATGACTGCATCCAAAGGCATTGATTTCCTTATTTACAGAATCCACCATCAGATGGCAGTGAGGGTACAGAATACCACTGGGCAATAACTCGAATCTCTCCATCAGAACGCTACTTTCTGGCACAACTTATATCTAGCCCTTCCAAAGAGGTACAGTTTAGTTGAGTCATTAAAGGCAGTGAAATTTAAAAATAACAAATCTCTGTCCATTCAAGGGTCAAAACATGAAGCTAGGTTTCCCATAACCAAGAATTTTTCCAAGCTTTGATGTGTTTGTACTAGCCTTTTAAAAGTGTTAAGTTTAGCTAATTAATTGTATGACCTATAAGTAATTTCCAAATGATATACTTTTTCAGTTATTCAAGAAGACCCCTCAAGATGTGCTTAACATGGATGTCACCAACATGCAAGTAAGTGAAGTGTAGAGAGGATAGTACATTTACAAAGATTTGAATGACAAATTAGTTTGATGATGCAGAGTACATGTGGCCTTAATAAGATGTATATAATGTACATAGATGTATATAATGTACATAGAGGACACCTATGAAGCCTTTGATGACTGAGTTCCTCATGTATGACCTATATTGCTATGAATTAAATGCAACAATCTATTGTTAAAACACTTGCTAAAATAGCCACACCCAAAGCACGAGTGACTCATAAACTAACCATGCGAATCATGTAATGTTTTAGTCATTTGATGTGAGTGCCCTACAGTTGGCCTTAGCAGAGAGGCAGTCTGAGACCCCAGCCCCCAGTAAGACTGGCCTACCTATCATTGTACCTGATCCAGACACTAAACCACTCAAGTGAGTCAATTTGCATGAATGTGTTTTATTCAAATTAAGATCACCTTTGCACAAAAAATTGTGTGCATAACATTAAGATATAACCTTTGCATTGCATTTATAAATCTCTCTGACTGAGATTTTTTTTTATTTATAGTTAATTTTTTTCACAAAAATCTATAATTAATACAATACAATTTGGCAAGGCTCAAAGAGCATTATTAGCCAAGTATGAATGCAGTATACATGAGATTACATTGTACTAATATGAAAATATTATAAATAAATATCCTATTTGTAGCATGGAATACTATCCACCATAGTCATAGAGATGTACACTGTTTGTTTTAGTTTTGAGCAGTTTGGGAAGTCAGGCTCAGTAAATCCTGATGTTCAGCGTCAGACCATGGAATCTCTACTAATGGGACCAAGTCCACCAATAGAAAAATGTATGAAACCTGAGTTCATACGCCTCGCCCCACCCCTCCACATAGCTGAGGATGAGGTGTGTAAATTAAAAATTACAATTTGCAAATGTTTAGTTTTGGAGATGATACACCCTCTTTTAAACACATACGCTTGTATACTCCCAAAATGAAAGATCAAAAATGTTTTTTTGCTTTAGTGGCACCATTTTGTGGGCTCATATACAATACTATAATACCATACAATACTATACAATACGATAATACTATACAGATGAGCCAACTTGTTAATCCATATCCTTCCAGTTCATTTTAATTCAATCAATTAGAAATACTTTGTATATATAATTGAATTTAAAACATTGACATATTTATTTGAAAAAAGCCTCCTCAGATGCTTCTCTCTTACCAAAGACCCTTTACCTTTTTATGGCAATAATTGATAGCAGTTTACACACTTTGGTTTCCAGTTAGTGTGGCTAGGGCCAGTTGAACCAGATCACAAGGTACTATGGGACAATTCTATGTGTATAGCTAATTCTGCAGGATCAGAGGTGAGACCTTCAAGTGAATTAAGAAGTATAATATCATAATAACTTCTATGTACATGTGGCAAATATCCACAATTAAAAAATTCTATATAATTCAATGAAATGCAATAGAAATATTTACAGCCAGTCTTATGGTTCAAAGAGTCTACTGAAAAGGTGTGTTTTTACTGTCAGATGCAGATTTTAGAATTGTTAACTCAACATTCATAACATTTCATTATAATGTATGTTAAACATACAATTTCAGGTGCGTAAACTGATGGTTAAAGCATTCAAAACAACACTTGTTTTACACCAACAACAGCAACTGTTAGCAGAGCTAGAAAAAGACCCTAAACTAGTCTATCACATAGGGCTTACTCCAAACAAGGTTTGTATTCAGCTAGATTAGTCTATCACATAGGACTCATTCCAAACAAGTAAACTATAGCTCAGTATTAAAGATAGTGTCACAGGCCAGTTTACAGATGTTTGAACTTGTGTCTCTAACAATAGAAATGGCCCCCAGCCATAGTCACTATGAGACACTTTAGAAAAATGAAATGCACCAAATAGCTAAAATGAAAGTTGTTCCTGTTATATAATGTTTCAGTTGCCTGACCTCGTAGAGAACAACCCCCTCGTTGCAATAGAGGTGCTTTTACGTCTAATGCAGTCCAACCAAATCACCGATTATTTCTCAGTGTTAGTTAACATGGAGATGTCTCTACATTCTATGGAGGTGGTTAACCGACTAACAACAGTAAGTTATGGTATATGTGCATGTAGTACAACTATTCTTAATTACATATGATAAACAGTAAAACCTGTCTCATCAGACATCACTGGCGCCAGCCAAACGTTTTTGGAATAGCAAATATTTTAGGTTTCTTAAACATTAGAGAGTCAATGGGACAAAATTTGGAGTTAAATTTTATCTAATTATCCATTCATTTTTTAATGTCAATAGAAAACTTGGAGATATCTCTTACATGTAAAAAAAGACTTGAAAAAATTGGGAGATATCACAAATAAAAGAACAGATCTGCTAATGTATGTATATATTTATTGCCCTTTATATAAAGGAGATACATGTATACAATTTGTGTAAATGTTAAATTGAAAATAATCACTATTTACAAACAAACAATATTTTTTGACTGACGACGACGCCTAGCTACCGCGTAAACGCACGCCGCCGAATGTAATCAGGAGAGGGCAAGGAAGGTTTGTATACCTAAGTTTTATGTAACTCATACCTGTACCTGTTCATTCCAGGCTGTTGAGTTACCACCAGAGTTCATCCACCTTTACATTTCCAATTGTATATCTACCTGTGAGACTATCAAGGATCGCTATATGCAGAATCGCCTGGTGCGACTGGTCTGCGTCTTTTTACAATCTCTTATTAGGAACAAAATCATAGATGTAAAGGTATGTAAGACAAAGGTCTAAACCATATAGCAAGGGTCTAAACCATATCATGGGTCTTAACAAAGGTCTAAACTATATCAAGTGGTCAATATTGAGATATTAGATGTATGATGGTGAAGATATTTTATGAACAAGTTAACAATTGTTGGTTGAGTTGTGCGCGGCAATAATTGGAGTGGATCAATTCTAGACTTGAGTGCAAGACTTGAGAGAACTGAATTTTTTGTGACCATATACTATCTTGCTTTCCAGGATATTTTCATTGAGGTGCAAGCATTCTGTATTGAGTTCAGCAGAATACGAGAGGCAGCTGGCTTATTTAGACTTTTGAAAACTTTGGACAATGGTGGGGAACAAACATCACCTCCTGCAGGCAGTAAATGATAGTGCAAGTCATGGCAACAGTAAATGATAATGCAAGGTCATAGCCAATGTCATGGCAACAGTAAATGATAATGCAAGGTCATAGCTAGGGGTGAGACGAGTCGAAAAAATCCGATTCGAGTCGAATCCGATTCGAGTCAGAAAATGACGATTCGAGTTTCGAATCCGTTTCGAGTCGCGAAAGTGCGAACAACATCGCTTTTGACCGTTCGTATTTTTAATGCGTCAATGGTGGAAAGCCGGAAATATAAACAAACACAATTCGTCGTAAGTTTATTCTGATTTTATTACATATATTCTTTCATTTATGTGTACATACAATATAATAATTTAATATAAGCATATCCAAGTCATTGAAACTTATATATTCAACGCAATATCGAGTAAAAACATGCATATTGACAGTATTTTTCTGAATTTTTTTATTTTTTCGAATTTTTTTCTCAACTCGAAAATGATTCGATTCATCAACTTCGACTCGATTCGACTCGACTCGAAGCCCCAACCCAAGAGTCCTCGACTCATCGGGTTGTCGTCTCACCCCTAGTCATAGCCAATGTCATGGCAACAGTAAATGATAATGCAAGGTCATAGCCAATGTCATGGCAACAGTAAATGATAATGCAAGGTCATAGCCAATGTCATGGCAACAGTAAATTATAATGCAAGGTCATAGCCAATGTCATGGCAACAGTAAATGATAATGCAAGGTCATAGCCAATGTCATGGCAACAGTAAATTATAATGCAAGGTCATAGCCAATGTCATGGCAACAGTAAATGATAATGCAAGGTCATAGCCAATGTCATGGCAACAGTAAATGATAGTGCAAGTCATGGCAACAGTAAATTATAATGCAAGGTCATAGCCAATGTCATGGCAACAGTAAATGATAATGCAAGGTCATAGCCAATGTCATGGCAACAGTAAATGATAATGCAAGGTCATAGCCAATGTCATGGCAACAGTGAATGATAGTGCAAGTCATGGCAACAGTAAATGATAATGCAAGGTCATAGCCAATGTCATAGCAACAATGATAATAATCCAAGGTCATGACAACTGTGAATGATAATCCAAGGTCATAGCCAACATCATGGCAACAGTGAATTATAGTACCCATGGAAAGGTGTCATGGTGATCCAGCTTTAAAATGGTGGAGAATTGCTGATGAGAAATAAACATTCATAATGAAAAAGTCCGTACTTAAAATTGTAGAAATACATGTGGTTATTTGCTTGCAAATTGACTTTAATGTAATGTAATGTTTGAGATAGATGTCGCATCATACATATTGCTAGTTTTTGAAATAGCCGTCAGAGGCGGGGCATATCCATGGCTATGTTAGGGTATGACTCGAGTAAGTACTCGGGCCATTCGTTTAGAATTGGCGGAGCAACTTCAGGTGGCAACGTTGGTCTGAAAGACTGGGAGATAAAAGCCATGGGGAGGTGGTCTAGCCAATGTTATCAACGTTATGTGCGTACGTCAGTCGACTACTTGAGCAAGTTATCAGCTAAATTAACTGAATGTTGATATTAAAGGGTATGATATTATTGATATGTGATAACTCTGAAATGATATGTTATGGATGTAAGTAATTGTTGGGCGATCTTTGGGCGGTTTTTATAAAAGTGTTTATGTTCTTGTTATTTTACGTTTACTTAGTATAATAAAGCATCCGCTCATTTTAAGCCCAACACATTTCTTACTGTTTCAATATTTGTTATTATTTTGATATGCAATAACATTAATGGTTATTTGCTTGCAAATTGACTTTAATGTAATGTAATGTTTGAGATAGATGTCGCATCATACATATTGCTAGTTTTTGAAATAGCCGTCAGAGGCGGGGCATAGTGAACAAAATTTTTCCACGCCCACCCACCCTGTACATGTACTTCATTAATTCATTCGACATATATTGTACAAACGTTTAAAGGGCGGTTTTTATAAAAGTGTTTATGTTCTTGTTATTTTACGTTTACTTAGTATAATAAAGCATCCGCTCATTTTAAGCCCAACACATTTCTTACTGTTTCAATATTTGTTATTATTTTGATATGCAATAACATTAACCAAAAAACAATGCAGTTCATACAAATCAAGAGAACTGATGTGGCTTACTTGAATTGAAAGAAAATATAAGAAACGGGAAAACTAGATATGAAAAACAAAAAGGATGCATAATTCAAGGACTTGCATTTAGACAACAGCAATATATCTAGAAAATATATCTAGAAATACATGAATGCTTTATGCATTTATCCAATAAAATTGATGTTATTCAAATTGTTAATTCTTTGAATTGTTTTAGTTAAAGTCCTAAATCCAATGACTTTTTCCTCTTTTTCCAAACTGTGAGGGAGAACACATCTGAGTGAAGTTGATGGGTCAAGCTGTAAGAATATTAACTTACTACAAATTAACAACATCAAAATACAGGTCTTTCATTCAATATCTCTATAGCCATAGTGTTGAAGTTCAAAACTTAAGGCTTGAATTCTGAAAATAAGCAATCTCCCTACTTTACTTTAAATTTTTGCAAATTATCCTCCCACTGCACTCACAAAACAATTTCAGTCCTCATTCTATGCGTAGTTTAAAACTAGTGACAAAACTGAAATTCTGTCAAACCTGGAAGCTATTGATGATTAACTTTCAGTTAAATCGAATTGAAATCTGTGAATAAAATAAACCTTTCTGAGACTAAATGCTAGGAATTGTGTTCAAATATTAACATTTGTGTTAGAAGAAAGTAAATTTAATTTTGTGAGAGGGAAAGGTTGTAAAATATATTTCATCAGTTAATTTTAAAAAAGTGTGAGCAAAACACAGAAAAATCAAGTAAAGTGAAAGGCACTGCATTTCAAACTTAGTACATGACACATGAGGAGAGGGTTTAAAATCATCCCATAAATGAACAAAAAAGATAATGTATAGAATTTTATTTTATTTTTCCAAATATATATTCCCAAACTACAGAATAGAACAACACGAGTTCAACATGTAGTGTACTGCAATATCAAACACTGGAGT
The DNA here is from genome assembly GCA_903813345.2 of Owenia fusiformis. Lineage (NCBI taxonomy): Eukaryota > Metazoa > Annelida > Polychaeta > Sabellida > Oweniidae > Owenia > Owenia fusiformis. Next base: position 4,706,185 of record CAIIXF020000006.1, read on the forward strand.
CGACTGACTTTTTTCAATACGACCCTTATAACAAGATTTAATTCAATTTAAAGGACAACTGAAATAGGTTTCCTCAACTTGCAGCTACAAAAATGCGGTTTTCTTCATTGTAAGCCCAATGTAGAGTTCTTGCGATTGCCATTATAAAAGAAATGTTAGATGACTGTTAATAGTCCTAAATAACGTAATAAAATTAACTGATCAATCAGATTGGTCCCCACGTGTTTAGTAATGTCATATATAATATATCGTTTTGGTTTATTGGTTCCTTGGTAATCACGATGTCATGTCAACCATGTGATTGTTGTGTTAACAAATAACAAAACATCCTGACATTATGACATCATGATTTAAAGGACCAAAACGGGCCACGTGGGGACCAGTGAGAGATCACGTGGGGGCCAATAACGTAACAACCTATTCGAATATTGCTTATTAAGCAGCTATAACGATCGTTAGAGTGAAATAATTTTCACAATAAACATGTCCAAATAAATTTATCAAAAAATTCTATTGATTCCTTTAGATCAAAAATACCATTTCATATCTGCTTTATTATTTAATGTTTTCATTTACAATTAAATTGACTGAATATGATATAATGCTTACATGTCTTACATGTATTATATATTATATCGATAGTATACAGGAACCTAAAGGATAGGTATCGATATGGTGAACTGAATTCAACAAGGTTTTTCTCTTAAACCAATTATTGAAAAATTCTGTAAAAAAAACTGGTCCTTTATGTAATGTTGACTGATTGACAACAATTTAATGCGATAATTATCTATATATATTTTATATAACTGTTTTTGTTAACATTTTTTTGTTTTTTAGTGCAATTGTTTTTTGTTCCTTTCTACCAATTTTTGAGAGTGAAAAAATGTCTTTCCGAACTTTGTTGGAACAAAATAGCATATCCAACATTTTCTTAGACCTCTCAATATTATATAGTTATACAAAGGAAATTTAGGTTAATTTAAGCAAAAGTTCAAAAAATAAAAACAAAATCCCCAATATAGACAAAAATTAAGATAAACCTTTTCTTTCATTAACAAGATACCTTTTTAAAATCAATCAAACTTTCCTTTGTACAATTACAATATTGAGAGACCTAAACACGTTTTGTTTATGTCATTTTGTTCCAATGAGGTTTGGATAGATGTTTCATTTCATTTCGAACATATGATACCAAGAACAAAAGAAGTGTCTGATGTGTTTTCTAAAACAATATTGAGAAAAGTATACATATTTTTTTCAAATTATATCGTTAACATTCAAAAAATGACCATTAAATTAACAATGTGTAAAATTTTCAGAATTTTTTGATGACTGATTTAAGAGAAACGTGTTCTCAAAAAGTTCACCATATCGATACCAATCCTTTGTCCTGTGACTAGTATTCCAATGTAAACAACAAAATTGAGGTGCGGATTATGCTAAGAATTATGAATATGTGCTTTTGTCTTGAAAGGACATTCAGGATTGCAACAAACAAAACCAATAACATACAACATGTCACCACCTGCCATTTGTTACAGATGATGCATGCTAACTTCCAAACAACGTCCACAAAAAAGTTTGAGACTATAATAATAACATAACAATATGTCACCACCTGATGGTAATGGTAACATAAAATTTGTGAAGGCAAGTATATGTTGTTACAATGCCCATATGAACATATACAGGGTGACCTCTAATTTTGGAATAACTTAAAATATTACAGAACTTGGTGATTTATTTTCTTTGTGGAGATTGAGGGTTAAATATAGAAAACAGAGATGTACTTATATTGTACTTTTGATTTTTACATTTAGAGCAATTACGGTTTGTGTCCAGGTATGCTTTCATGTGAAATTGTCCAAAAATGTTCAAAAACACAATTTTCTGAAAATGGGATGTCTGACTTAACCATTACACGGGGGTAAAGCCACGATGATACCATGAGCACATGCTTTGAGGATCCGCGTTGTTTGAACCTACCGCCGAGCTCACTTATACATGAAGACCCATTACACAGTCATGATACCGCCGAGCAAGCTCATTGCATCATCGGGTCTGCTTTACCCCCGTGCAATATTTGGATTGCTTTCACAAATATTAGCAATAATTAAGGATTTGAGCCCTGGAGTCAGTGTATTGCTGCGCAGTCATGCAAAGTTTAGGAAACAATGCCTGAGTAATATGAAGCAGTCACAATGCATCAAGTCTTGGGCTTAAATTCTTTTCACACACTGTAAAATATTTTCTAAAAAATATATTTTCAATGAAACTTTTTGCAGAGGTGAAGTTGGCAAAGCATGAATTTCAATAGGTGAGTCCAGTTATCACCTTGATAACCATCGAACAAATGAGTTATTGGTTAAATAATGGAATGCAGATACATGAAATAGCATGTTCTGATTGGTTGGAATTGGACACACCTTGTCTATGCGTGAATATGTCATATCTACCCATCTTTCTAAATAATCTTGACCAACACAATGAACTGACTTGCTTATTAGAGAAAGTTATTCAAACACTAGAGGATAACTTTTTTTGGGATCATCCTACAGTAAAACCTGTATATCCGAACAACTCTCTAATTTGAATATCTCTCAATGTGAACTCTTTTGGTTGGTTCCATTTTATTAATCTGGCATAGACTTCTAATTCTATACACTTAAAATGAGAACACCTGCCTATCTAAACAATTCTGACCAGTTCCAGCACTGGTGATCCACTCTATTAAACAGGTTACCGAAACTGTTCGTTTTGGTAACAAAATGTCGGAACATCGAAGGTACGATTTTTGTTTTTTCCCTAATTCATACGTTGTAGGCAGAATTCCCACGACATTTTTATCACAAACATGTATCAGTATCATATGTTTAAGAGAATGTACATATTTGTGAACAAATAGTTCAGAATACAACAGAATTGTTGATTTAATTCCTCACTTAAGTTACATAAACGGTATTTCGAAAAACAGTTAAGATCTGCACTTTTAACCCAAACCGTTTATGTAACTTAGGAGAGGAATTAAATCGACGATTCTGTTGTCTTAATCTGAACTATTTATTGCAAACATGTACATTTTCTAAAACATATGATACGGATACACGTTTGTGTGAAAAAAAGTCGTGGGGATTCTGCCTACAACGCGTGAAATAAGGAAAAAACAAAAATCGTACCTTCAACATTCCAACATTTTGTTACCAAACCGAACCGTTTCGGTAACGAGCGTAATCGAGCGGATCACCAGTGTCCAGGAGTGTTTGGATTAGGACAGAGTTCACTCTACATCTTCTAGCTGCATAGTTCTAATATCAATTGATGATAGCATAGTAAAAGGAATATAGATGAACAATTTGTCTCTTATAAAATATTGTCTCTTAGATATATCTGTGTTTACATGATTTAACACATGTAATAATGGAAGACATAAATTCTCCCTGAAGAATGTACAATATTCTTTTATGTGCACACATTAATAATATATGTACATGTACACATACTATTCACAACAAATTTTTACATGAGTTGTACAACAGTTAAAAGCCCCAGTAAATTATTAATAAATACAAAAATATCATCATTTGAGCAACATTCAACTATTAACATCTCCCGCCTCGGTTAATTTAGTTTTCCTACATGAAGTCTTTGTTCGTATATGATCAACTAAGAACAGGAAAGATGCTAGAAATGAACATGCACCACAGAACCAATAACTCCAGTTATAGCTCCCTGTTTTGTCTTTGAGTAACCCAGCTACTGTGGGACCTATCATTGCCCCAACCCCATTGAATAAATTCATTAGCCCCACAGAACTTGCAAGTTTATCCACACCCAGCATATCAGCTAATACTACAGCCCGTTGAGCGATCATCATTCCACACGAGAGCCCATTGAGGACACTGAAGAGGACTAATGTTTCATATGTGTGTGCAAACGGAAACATGAATGAGCTTATTCCAGTAGCAAGCATTGTAAAGTTAAAAACGTGTCTACGAATATCTCGTATGTATCTTGCGTCCATTATGAAACCTGATGCAAAACGTGTGATGACATCGGATATGCCAACGATTGACACGAGGAATGCACCTCTCCATTCGTCAATTCCCTTCTCCTTTGCAAGAGCCGGAATGAGCATCTGGGATGATATGTAGTTCATTACATTTAGTCCCATAGCTATGCCAAAAAGCATAAAACCAGTATGCTTTAATAAATCCAAGTCAATCAATTTTTTTGAATTTTTTTCCTCCTTTCCATTGCAAAATGATTTTATGGATTCAAAACATGAAGTCCTCTTTCCTTCAGGCTCATTAGTCTTTTTGTATTTACGTGTTTTCTTTTTTAGTTTTGGTGACATACTTTGGTTAATATCAACCATTGAATCACTTAGTCCAGACTCCAGACCAAACTCCCTTGACGAATAAATAGTAGCACCACTTTCCTTACGTATCTTTTTGAGTTCATGAAGCTTTACTGGTTCCTTATCATGACCTCGTTCAACATCTTTCTGCTCTCCCATTGCTAGAAGTTCCTTGGTTTCTTCTTTGGTTGCTTTTATGAATTTTCTGGGTCTTTTCTGTCGTTCAAGGGGTCTGTATAAGGCCCCTGCAACCACATTATTTAACTGCACAGCACCTAGCATTAACATAGCACCAGAGTATGTGTACTTCTTCAATAAATATTCGATGAATGGTGGAAAGCAGAAGGCACCTAGTCCTGATCCTGCTGATGCAATACCAGTTGCGATTGCACGTCGCTTGTTGAAATACTGCCCAACTAGGACGAGGCCTGGTGTATAAACCAAAGAGCCACCCAATCCTGAAATGTAATGTGAAAAAATTCAATATGAGAATACACTTAATCCCAAATTTTGAAGTAAAAAGTATTAATTACTATCCTCTGCCTAGAATTGAAAATGTTACCATTTTGATGCTAATAACATCTCAAGTATTTTCATTATGAAATGATTGTCAGCTACTTATGCAATCATATATTTCTGTGACTAAATTTTTGATTTAGTAGGTGATCATCTAAAACCCAGCTTGTCAAATCTTCTTTTCGGCTGTTGGGAGTTTTTGGGAATGTCTGGTAATCAAGTCTTACCTGCTAGGAGTGAGTAGCTGAAGAATAGATATGAGAGATGTGGCGGATAGGCACTGATCATAACCCCCACACTCATGAGCAGACCCCCTACTATAACAACACGCCTTGCACCAAACCTATTCATCAGTATTGCACTGAATGGACCTAAAATGAATTATCAATTATGTAAAAGTCAGTCTTATGAGAGTTTTCACTCGTTCAATAGCAATTTTACTCAATGTAAAGCCATTTTACTCAACTCAGTTTACTCAATATAACATAATTTACTGGATATAGAGTGTTTCATTCAAAATTGTTCACTGACATCTCAAATTACAATTTACTTTATAATGTACCTACTGTATATAAATTTGATACATCAGTTAACGTGTCCATACAAACTACCAAAGATTCTCATATAAGTGCCCATTACGCAGCAGATTACACGAGAAATAAAAATTCTGTCTGAATGAAAGGCCACAAGCAAATGGCTAATTTCATTATAAGAATCTTTCAATTTTAAGACCCATCTATGCAAAAATGAGTAGACATGAATTAAAGAATCTTTGGTGCATTTAATAGCTTAATTTATACATTGTTCTCTAAGATTTTCCTTTACTCATCAAAATATAAAGTTAACATACTTTTAATCTAAGTAAAATATAAATTGCAATATATAAATGTAGTATATTACTTTTATATATAAAAGGAAAACTACAACAATCTTCAAACATGGAGAATTCACTAAATATTACCTTCTTACAATACATGTGAAGCAAGGTTTGGTTAAAGCCAAAGCAATATATATGATGCAAGGATATTTTAAATTGTCTAGCTACAAGTCTCTGTGACCGCCCCCCCCCCCTCTACTTGACTAAACATCTTTTCACACAGAGTCCTTGTTTGCAAGGGCTTGTAGCTAGACTACATTTGAGCCACAAAGGTGCAAAGGTGAATGACAAAGCAACATTTGAGCAACAAAGGTGAATGACAAAGCAACATTTAAGCCACAAAGGGAAATAAAAAAGCAACATTTAAGTTATCAAGGGAATGGCAAGGCAACATCTAAGCTACAAAAGGTAAATGTCAAAACAACATCTATGCAACAAAGGAGAATGTAAAAATAACAATTAACTAATAATCAACTTTTAATTTAATTATAATTAAGCAACTAATAATAATCATAAAATAAAAAATAAGATAAATAGGGTTGGTATACATGGATTTCAGGAGTTACATAGTCATAGACAACAAATTCAAGTTTTTTTTTAATATGTTAAATCTAAGGGCACACTGGTATATGGCGTGGGAATATGATGTCACAATGAGGTCTTAAGTTTTGCCTCTAAAACATTGCTGGGTGTTTGTTCGAAAATATTTTCATTTTAGCATTTTAGCAATAAAGGTGCTGAAACCTATAGTCTGTGCACCTGCACCAAGCCCAACACAGGTGCTGACATTGATTGTTTGTAAAGCCCATGACAGGTGCTGACATCTATTGTTTGTAAAGCCCATGACAGGTGCTGACATCTATTTTCTGTGAACCCGCACTAAGCCCAAGACGTGCCCACACCTATTGTCTGTGCATCTGTATGTCTGCTTTATGTTATAGAAATGTTACTTGCATGTTGAGCAGGAAAGATAATAAAAGATGTTGCCATAATAAATTTGTTCTTGTGCAAACAGGCCTAAGTGACAGATACAGCAAATGAAAGTGAGAGTTTATATAATTTCAGCCCCAGGCAAAAATGTGTGACCACAATTTTGACAAGGCAACATTTGCCCTGGCTCAGCCCTTGGATGAATCAAACAATTTGTTTTGTTATTTCTTCAGTGCATGTTTGGGATCACAAAAACAATTTTACCTTGCTTGGCATGAAAATAATAGCATACCACATGACTGTATTACATGTATAGTGTTAGATTACTTTTCTGGAATATATAGAAAAAGAAGAAGATGATTATGTAAGAAATAAAAATTAAATAAATAAATACACTCAGCACGCTGTACCTAAGCTAAACCGTACTAGAGTCATAGCCCCCTGTATCCAAGCTGTAAGTGCAGCGCTGGTGTGAAATGTCTCTCGGAGTGATAAATATATCAGGCCAAATGCTCTAGAAATTCCACCTGAAATCATCATTAATTGGGAAAATGTGTGACAAGCCTGAATGTCCAAACACCTCTCAATGTAAAGACCTTTTCTCAGTCCCAAAGTAATCTCTAAGACTCACATATTAGAAAGCCTTAAACTGTTAAACTGTGAACACCGGCTAAACCTAACGTTTTGGTCTGTTTAAATGGTGCTCAGGTTTACCAGGTTTTACTGTGTATGTTGTTTTGTCTTTGGACTGCCTACTTTAAGTCTGAACTGACATTAGATCGCTATAAAATACATTTCATGGTTGCTATAGAAATAAAACTTTACAAGTGGAACTTTAAAAGATTATCTCAATTTCAAAACGGCAGTATTGTATGTAGGTTAACCTTTTAAAGAATGAAACTGGTTGAATGCTTTTGTTCTACAAATGGTTCTTATTCATATGTTAATTGTATTGAAATTAAAACAAGGTATGCCACATGTGTGATATTGCATTATTTCATCTTGGATAAATGGGCCTGCCATGTTTAAAAACAAGTATATGTAAAATGTTGAACTTTGTTTCACTATATGTGAAAAATGGTCTTTTATCAGATGTAGTGAAACTGTTCTGTTAAAAACAATGAATAACAAGTGATATATACGAGGAGATGAACTCACATTCTGGGAACAATATAGATACAAAAATTTATGTTTGATATAATTCTGTTTCCAAAAAGCAAGTAAGCGAAATTGAAAGCACAATTATAAACATATATTAGCGGCAATTGTATGCAAGGTCAAAACAGCCTTTGAAGAAGGTATTTTCTGCTATGACAAATTATGTCATTAGGCCATAAGAAGTAGATTCTTTGTTTTGTGTCCCCTTGCTTGCACGATTTGGAGTAAATCAGAAAATACAAACACATCCAAATAGCAATCACAAGGGTCTGAAAGTACATGAAGTACCATTGCATTTCGTTCAATCAGAATCAGACGAAATGGCGGATAATTTGATGTGCGTCAAAAATTGATTACTTTGGCATACATTGTTTATTTTCTTATTTTTTACCCTTGAATAATAGCTATATGTTTAAACATATTATATAAAATGTATAGATATGTGTTTGTAATCACTACAAATTGGTATGTCATCCCTTTTTATGCCCTTGAAATGTATTCATTTCTCAGCAAACAAGTTTGTGTTTTTTCTTGAGTTTGTGTTTGTTTTCCTTGTTCCCTTGCATGATTTGGATTTTGCCAGGACGCAAAACAGAGAATCTACTTCTTATGGCCTTATCATTAAAAACTAACAATCTACCAATTCGAGCTGACTTAAGGTCACCTCAAGGGACGCCAAGGGTCACATAATCCCCAAAATGACTTAAAGTGAAAAATGCCTAGATATTGATTAACTGTTGACATTAGACTGACCTTGACCCATACAGTTAACCTTGACACAGCACCCCTAAGGGTCTAAAATGCCAAATAAATAGTTTTTGACCTTGGAGAGACCTTGTCCTCTGACCTTCTCATCATTTTTTAAAGGAAGAAGCATGGCTTATAATGGTTTAAGATACACAAAGAGGATTGGACAAAAGGGTCCTGCCTATGCTTAGTCCTCACATATTTTCTTATCCATTTGATGTCATAATACAAAGAACTACTGAATTAGTGGTCTTAAAATGGGCAATTTTTCTGATTTTGTTTCATATTAGAATCTTATCCAAGCCCTTCATTCTATTATTTATGGCAAATGCATAATCTTTGATTTTATGCTGACTTAATGTCTAAATTATACAAAAATCTCGTGGGAATTATACCTAAAGACCTTAAAATACCAGATTAAAAATTTAAAACCAAATCTGCCAAATTAAATACAGGTAGATTATATCGATTGTCAAAAGACAGATGAATGGACTGATGGATGGCTGGGGATGGATGACTTCTCGTTATCCCTATCTTTAGTGGGATAACCTATAAAGGAAACATCTGACGGCAGCAACACTTTGAATGCTTACCCCAAAAAAAACACAAACAGTTTTGTAACCCATGTACAGATGATATAATGCTTGCGTCTGATTTATACATCATCATCATTGCTAAATACAGCATACTAGCTGCATGTTTCAATCCACCTGTACATAAAACATAGACAGTTAGTATCTTCATCATAGCTAAATACAGCATACTAGCTGCATGTTTCAATCCACCTGTACATAAAACATAGACAGTTAGTATCTTCATCATTGCTAAATACAGCATACTAGCTGCATGTTTCAATCCACCTGTACATAAAACATAGACAGTTAGTATCTTCATCATAGCTAAATACAGCAAACTAGCTGCATGTTTCAATCCACCTGTACATAAAGCAGACAGTTGGTATCTTCATCATAGCTAAATACAGCATACTAGCTACATGTTTCAATCCACCTGTATATAAAACAGACAGTTGGTATCTTCATCATAGCTAAATACAGCATACTAGCTGCATGTTTCAATCCACCTGTACATAAAACATAGACAGTTAGTATCTTCATCATAGCTAAATACAGCATACTACAGTAGCTGCATGTTTCAATCCACCTGTACATAAAACATAGACAGTTACATCTTCATAATAGCTAAATACAGCATACTAGCTGCATGTTTCAATCCACCTGTACATAAAACATAGACAGTTAGTATCTTCATCATAGCTAAATACAGCATACTACAGTAGCTGCATGTTTCAATCCACCTGTACATAAAACATAGACAGTTAGTATCTTCATCATAGCTAAATACAGCATACTAGCTGCATGTTTCAATCCACCTGTACATAAAACATAGACAGTTAGTATCTTCATCATTGCTAAATACAGCATACTAGCTGCATGTTTCAATCCACCTGTACATAAAACATAGACAGTTAGTATCTTCATCATAGCTAAATACAGCAAACTAGCTGCATGTTTCAATCCACCTGTACATAAAGCAGACAGTTGGTATCTTCATCATAGCTAAATACAGCATACTAGCTACATGTTTCAATCCACCTGTATATAAAACAGACAGTTGGTATTTTCATCATAGCTAAATACAGCATACTAGCTGCATGTTTCAATCCACCTGTACATAAAACATAGACAGTTACATCTTCATAATAGCTAAATACAGCATACTAGCTGCATGTTTCAATCCACCTGTACATAAAACATAGACAGTTAGTATCTTCATCATAGCTAAATACAGCATACTACAGTAGCTGCATGTTTCAATCCACCTGTACATAAAACATAGACAGTTACATCTTCAAAATAGCTAAATACAACATACTAGCTGCATGTTTCAATCCACCTGTACATAAAACAAAGACAGTTGGTATCTTCATCATAGCTAAATACAGCATACTAGCTGCATGTTTCAATCCACCTGTATATAAAACAGACAGTTGGTATCTTCATCATAGCTAAATACAGCATACTAGCTGCATGTTTCAATCCACCTGTACATAAAACATAGACAGTTAGTATCTTCATCATAGCTAAATACAGCATACTAGTTGCATGTTTCAATCCACCTCTACATAAAACAGACAGTTGGTATCTTCATCATAGCTAAATACAGCATACTAGCTGCATGTTTCAATCCACCTCTACATAAAACAGACAGTTGGTATCTTAATCATAGCTAAATACAGCATACTAGCTGCATGTTTCAATCCACCTCTACATAAAACAGACAGTTGGTATCTTAATCATAGCTAAATACAGCATACTAGCTGCATGTTTAACAGTCCAGTTGATCTATACACAAGGCATAGACATGGAACAATTTGGAAATTTGGTAATTTATCTAGATGGAATGTTTGGTATATGCCAGTTTTTATTACAGGGAAAACACATATCTAAATAGGGCAAGGTTGATATAGTACTTACATTAAAGAATCATATGTTATAGTTTATCCCAAATCGCTAAAGATTCTTTAAAGTGATGCTACATGTATACTTTAAATGAAAATTGAATGAACTTCTTCATAAATTAATCTTTGAAAATATTCCTCTTCAAAAAGAAATCTTATTTCTGAAAAGCTCTAAAAATTTCAAACCCCAGAAACAATTTCAAATATTTTTTCAAATACACTTGAGCACTTAAATTTGTTAAAACAGTTTAGATAATTTTCAAAAGTACAGGGTAACCAATATGGATTAAAATGAGGTCACCCCCAAGAATATTATAGAGATAGTGGTTTGCTTCCAAAAATATGAAAAGTAGAAACATGAACAGTGCCACTTTATAGGATCAATCAGAACCATAAATAAAAGGGGATTTGATATACAGTGCATTTGTTCTATATTTATGCATGACCATGCATTATTCTTACCACCAAGTCCAAACAGAAAAAAGAGCCTTAATCCAATAATAAGTGATGTCAATGAGGAACTGCCTCCAAATTTCACTAGAAGTTCAACATAGAGAATGCTGAATCCAACTTTACTCCCACCTACAAGAAATCAAGAAGGACTACATAAACGTGTATATAATGAATGCATAATCATGTATAATGAAAGTCCAACATATAATGAAAGTACTATTACATACAATAAATGAACAAGTACCTGTAATGAAGGTACAATAACATACAATGATTGTACTTAAGAGTATTGTACCTGTATAGTACCCTTTGAAAATGGTGCCAAACAGTGTTTGTGGTACTGTATGGCACCGCTTTAGTTTACAGTACTGTACAGTACCACATATTCTGGTACCATACAGTGCCATAGTCAAAACAGTACTGCACAGTACTGTTACAGATCGGTTGTGTAGACCATATCCTTAATCACTGAAAGAGACCTAGAAAGGGTGCTAAGCTTTTATTGTCAGAGGCACACAAAAATGTTGAGCACCACTCAGCCAAATACCCTGGTGTTCATAACTGCAATGCTATCCAACTCCTGGAAACCATATGATCACATGCACAGTCACAAGTAAAAAGCATAGCACGTTTAATGATATAGACAGCGAGAAAAATATATGTAGGGTTTAATCTAAACAGTAAAGCAATCCCTAGCCTAGAAATAACAATAAATGTAATCAAATTAAGGTTGCAAAACAAAGCGCGATATGAGATGAAGATGTACAAAAAGTAGAAAACTCAAAGCAATTTTAAATAGACGCAATTTCCATATTACTCCAACTACATGTAGAAAACAACATGCTCACTACATGCAACAGTTACAAAGAATATATATATGCACAAGTGCCCAAGGGAATTGTTACATAACACAGCAAGGAAAAGAAAACATTTAAGATTACACCAATCATAAGGAAATAACAAAATATGATAAAAATGTGAACAAATACTGCCACTTGGTTATGCCTCTGAAATTTAGGTGTCAATTATTACCTGACACAGAATGAATAAGATTACGATTGAGTAGCACATAGTCAGCCTTATGCCTCAGTCACATTTGATCTATGGCAACTGTATGGCAGCTGTAGCTTCCCGAAATCAAGAGAAATGTGCAGCATAAAACATAAAGCAAATGTGACTGAGGCTACGTAAGGATTGGCAATATTATGATAATTGTATAATTTAAGCAATATCATGATTATTGTATAATTTAAGCAGTATCATGATTATTGTATAATTTGAGAAATATCATGTTAATTGAATAATTTAAGCTTGTATAAAGTGGTTCCTGTGTAAGTGGAAGAAACACCTTGGTTCCAAATAGTGTTCCACTTAGCAGTAGTTCGACTTAAAGAGGTTCATTAATATGATGCCAATGTATCATGGGACTGAAGTGTTTCTCATTCACAGAGGTTTTCAAGTTGACAGGTTTACTGTATTCAAATGAATGACAAAATCATACTGTGGTTGTGAATTTAGTACACACTTAAAATTTGACTAATTCATACTGTGGTTGTGAATTTAGTAGACAGTTAAAATTGGCTTAACTCTTTAAAAATGTACGTAATTTGCATAGCATTGACCCCAAGTTTTAATATATTTTGGCTAAAGCATTACGACTAAAGTCATTCTAACAAAGCAAAACAAAGCAATTTAACCCATCTGTGTAACAGGTACCTCAGTCAGCCTTTAAGCAGTACCAAATTCACAACCACTGGGCACTATGTGCATGTACTATGGGGAGCACCGAGCACCTTACCCCCGATGGTCATTGCTGCAAAAAGTCTAGCACCATGGATAAAAGAAATTACTGCTTTGTCCGTCTTGAAAATGTCACCAAATGTTAAATATAGAACACTAAAGGAACTTTTGTTACCCCCTGGAATCATGAAATTAGCACATTTAAATATTAAATATTAAAAGTAACATGGTAAAGATACATCCAGCTGAATGAGTTTTATTCGCACTAGTGTAAAGACTGCAAAGGTGATGCAACTGAAGTTAATCAGTTATTCACACTAGTGTAAAGACTGCAAAGGTGATGCAACTGAAGTTAATCCATTATTCACACTAGTGTAAAGACTGCAAAGGTGATGCAACTGAAGTAAATCAGCTATTCACACTAGTGTAAATACTGCAAAGGTGATGCAACTGAAGTTAATCAGTTATTCACACTAGTGTAAAGACTGCAAAGGTGATGCAACTGAAGTTAATCAGTTATTCACACTAGTGTAAAGACTGCAAAGGTGATGCAACTGAAGTTAATCAGTTATTCACACTAGTGTAAAGACTGCAAAGGTAATGCAACTGAAGTTAATCAGTTATTCACACTAGTGTAAAGACTGCAAAGGTGATGCAACTGAAGTTAATCAGTTATTCACACTAGTGTAAATACTGCAAAGGTGATGCAACTGAAGTTAATCCATTATTCACACTAGTGTAAAGACTGCAAAGGTGATGCAACTGAAGTAAATCAGCTATTCACACTAGTGTAAATACTGCAAAGGTGATGCAACTGAAGTTAATCAGTTATTCACACTAGTGTAAAGACTGCAAAGGTGATGCAACTGAAGTTAATCAGTTATTCACACTAGTGTAAAGACTGCAAAGGTGATGCAACTGAAGTTAATCAGCTATTCACACTAGTGTAAATACTGCAAAGGTGATGCAACTGAAGTTAATCAGTTATTCACACTAGTGTAAAGACTGCAAAGGGGATGCAACTGAAGTTAATCAGTTATTCACACTAGTGTAAAGACTGCAAAGGTGATGCAACTGAAGTTAATCAGTTATTCACACTAGTGTAAAGACTGCAAAGGTGATGCAACTGAAGTTAATCAGTTATTCACACTAGTGTAAAGACTGCAAAGGTGATGCAACTGAAGTTAATCAGTTATTCGCACTAGTGTAAAGACTGCAAAGGTGATGCAACTGAAGTTAATCAGTTATTCACACTAGTGTAAAGACTGCAAAGGTGATGCAACTGAAGTTAATCAGTTATTCACACTAGTGTAAAGACTGCAAAGGTAATGCAACTGAAGTTAATCAGTTATTCACACTAGTGTAAAGACTGCAAAGGTGATGCAACTGAAGTTAATCAGTTATTCACACTAGTGTAAATACTGCAAAGGTGATGCAACTGAAGTTAATCCATTATTCACACTAGTGTAAAGACTGCAAAGGTGATGCAACTGAAGTAAATCAGCTATTCACACTAGTGTAAATACTGCAAAGGTGATGCAACTGAAGTTAATCAGTTATTCACACTAGTGTAAAGACTGCAAAGGTGATGCAACTGAAGTTAATCAGTTATTCACACTAGTGTAAAGACTGCAAAGGTGATGCAACTGAAGTTAATCAGCTATTCACACTAGTGTAAATACTGCAAAGGTGATGCAACTGAAGTTAATCAGTTATTCACACTAGTGTAAAGACTGCAAAGGGGATGCAACTGAAGTTAATCAGTTATTCACACTAGTGTAAAGACTGCAAAGGTGATGCAACTGAAGTTAATCAGTTATTCACACTAGTGTAAAGACTGCAAAGGTGATGCAACTGAAGTTAATCAGTTATTCACACTAGTGTAAAGACTGCAAAGGTGATGCAACTGAAGTTAATCAGTTATTCGCACTAGTGTAAAGACTGCAAAGGTAATGCAACTGAAGTTAATCAGTTATTCACACTAGTGTAAAGACTGCAAAGGTGATGCAACTGAAGTTAATCAGTTATTCACACTAGTGTAAAGACTGCAAAGGTGATGCAACTGAAGTTAATCAGCTATTCACACTAGTGTAAATACTGCAAAGGTGATGCAACTGAAGTTAATCAGTTATTCACATTAGTGTAAAGACTGCAAAAGTGATGCAACTGAAGTTAATCAGTATTCACACTAGTGTAAAGACTGCAAATGTGATGCAACTGAAGTTAATCAGTTATTCACACTAGTGTAAAGACTGCAAAGGTGATGCAACTGAAGTTAATCAGTTATTCACACTAGTGTAAAGACTGCAAAGGTGATGCAACTGAAGTTAATCAGTTATTCACACTAGTGTAAAGACTGCAAAGGTGATGCAACTGAAGTTAATCAGTTATTCACACTGGTGTAAAGACTGCAAAGGTGATGCAACTGAAGTTAATCAGTTATTCACACTAGTGTAAAGACTGCAAAGGTGATGCAACTGAAGTTAATCAGTTATTCACACTAGTGTAAAGACTGCAAAGGTGATGCAACTGAAGTTAATCAGTTATTCACACTAGTGTAAAGACTGCAAAGGTAATGCAACTGAAGTTAATCAGTTATTCACACTAGTGTAAAGACTGCAAAGGTGATGCAACTGAAGTTAATCAGTTATTCACACTAGTGTAAAGACTGCAAAGGTGATGCAACTGAAGTTAATCAGTTATTCACACTAGTGTAAATACTGCAAAGGTGATGCAACTGAAGTTAATCAGTTATTCACACTAGTGTAAAGACTGCAAAGGTGATGCAACTGAAGTTAATCAGTTATTCACACTAGTGTAAATACTGCAAAGGTGATGCAACTGAAGTTAATCAGTTATTCACTCTGGTGTAAAGACTGCAAAGGTGATGCAACTGAAGTTAATCAGTTATTCACACTAGTGTAAAGACTGCAAAGGTGATGCAACTGAAGTTAATCAGTTATTCACACTAGTGTAAAGACTGCAAAGGTCATGCAACTGAAGTTAATCAGTTATTCACACTAGTGTAAAGACTGCAAAGGTGATGCAACTGAAGTTAATCAGTTATTCACACTAGTGTAAAGACTGCAAAGGTGATGCAACTGAAGTTAATCAGTTATTCACACTAGTGTAAAGACTGCAAAGGTAATGCAACTGAAGTTAATCAGTTATTCACACTAGTGTAAAGACTGCAAAGGTGATGCAACTGAAGTTAATCAAGTTATTCGCACTAGTGTAAAGACTGCAAAGGTGATGCAACTGAAGTTAATTCCAAAACATGAAAAAGTGCCACAACCTGGTAATTTATTGGAGATGCTTACAAAAGACTAACAATTCTCACAAATGCCAACCAACGAACACTGATCACAAAAAGGACCTCATAATTAGTCACCACTGTCAAGTGCTCTTAAATAAAGCAATTATTAGAACATGTACGAGTATATGCATTTGATACATTTTCAAATTCTGGAACTAAAATCAATTTGTGAGCATCATAGTAGAAAGTGGACTCATTAAAATGTATACTTGTTATCTCTGAAATATAGCTTTTAATAAAAGAAATTCCAAACATTAAGATATTGGAGAATTCAAAGCAGTGGTATCATATGCTTAGTGGACTCAGCAGATTAAGTTGTAGTAATTCATTCAGAGTATTGAGTTATGTATAAGGAGATGTTCCAGCTTATGTAATAACAATCTATTACATGTGAATTCAGATCCCTGCACATGGTATATCCATGTGTTTACTAATCTACTAATTATGTTATCTCCCTCTATCAGGAGGATGAATGAATATTGATCAGAACTACTATCTGCTGATAGATATTATATTTACGCTAAAGATTATTCAATTATTTACCACTTTAAATCAAGAAAGTTTCAAGTACATGTATTGCAAAATAAATTTACACAATTAATACTTGAACTTGAAACCCATGAGTACACATACAGTAGTAAAAATATGAAATACTAAAACTTATGAAATAGATGAAAAGATATAAGGGGCTTCTGCATTTAAACAATTAGGATAATTAAAATTAATCATCTTGTATTTCCATGAGATAGTATGGTCAAAACTAATAATAAGTTTGCCTACCTAACAGAACATGCATGAGAGCACAGCCAATCACAACCATCCAACCCCAGCCACCATCAGGCGCTGCAACCTTCTCTTCATTTCCATCATCATCATCACTATCATTGTCCTCTTTAAGCATTACAGCCTCCTTTGGGTTAATAGCTTCTCTTGAGTTTACAACATTTATAGCTGCAGTTGTTGCTACCGCTGAAATAAATTAAATGTTGAACCTTTTACACAGGAGCATCCAAACTGCATATATTTTTCAAAAGTATAGAAAAGATTCACAAAGGCTTTATTTAACATTAAGTGACATGAAAAGAAGTAAAAAATCACTTCTTTTATTTCCATGGACTTTATCCTGTTTATTTCCAAAACTGGACAAAATGTCAAAATAATTCATCTTTTACAAATTCCCAAAATCACACACAACTGAACACTTACTTGAATGCATGCTTGAATCATTTCTTTCTCTGGTGATGTCCTCTTTACTGTTAGTTGTATTCATGCTGATTTTTTATGATGTCCTTGAACCAAAACACAATATTTAAATGCCTGCTCCATAAATCTCTGAATGTCACATACAATGGTTGACAATATATAAATATATAATGACAGGTAAGGTTATCTAAGTAACTTGCTAGGGGTGGGCCATTGATTTCAAGGGGCCTATCATTTTCTGAGTTCATTCCTCTTCTGGGAAATAAAATACAGTGTACTAGGCTTTTAGACAGAGACAGAGGATACCCTCTATGTTAGTGGGTTTTATTAAGATTTTGAAAACAGGTAAAATAAATAAATGAAAACAACAAGCAAATTCATAGCAAATTTCATGGATTTACAGTTGGAAAATTCCTTCAAACAGCACTGGAAAAAATGCATGTTTCCTGTAGCTGCTGAAACTCTTGATATACTGTAGTCGTACTTGAATCTTGGTTATAACACTACTGACAAGCGGGAGCCCTCCCTACCCTGAATCTAATGGACCTCCCAAAATGTTGCAATCAATTCGAGCTAGGCTACAATCTACAACCGCTCAAGGTATTTCATTGCACAATCTACAAGGTACTTCATTGCATATTTATTAAGTTTATTCAGTAATTCATACCCAATGATGTGCAAACAATCTACATTGTCATATGTCCTAATACACTGTACATTGGGTATACATAACTGTCAAGGTAAACATACCTCAACAAAGGGACTCTGTGGGGACCATGTCAAGGTGAAGCAACATCTAGATTTAACAGTTTATGCAAGTTTTGAACAACATGTATACATGTATAGTGTATCTGATTTTTTGTACTTGACTCACCCAGAGCACTCTTCCAAGAAAACTGCAGATCAAGCTTTCAATTCCAGGAAGAGTGTCAAGACTAATAAAAGTTAAAATATCAAGATGCCAGTACATATCATCAGTTTCACCAGCAGGTGGCTATTTCAGGGCAGATAACATGGCAGAGTTTTAGAAAGTTCCCTTAAAGGATTTAGTGCACTTTCCATTATGATTTCCCCATGAATAAAATGAATCATTTTTAG
Organism: Owenia fusiformis; assembly: GCA_903813345.2. Lineage (NCBI taxonomy): Eukaryota > Metazoa > Annelida > Polychaeta > Sabellida > Oweniidae > Owenia > Owenia fusiformis. The sequence continues at coordinate 4,725,062 of CAIIXF020000006.1, forward strand.
GTGTAACATGAAGTATATAATGTCACATAATACTAAAATATTTAAGCGTCTGGATCCAAATGGGCTGAGGTTGAGGTCATTAAGTTCAGCAAGGATGTTTTGACTTGACATTAGATGTGTTCTATTGACTTAACATGTGGATATCATCAGATTCCAATGGAGACCATTGGTTTCTATTGATTTTCACAAAAATATCTAAAATACATTATGACCGGAATCGATTGCAAATTAAATAATTTCACAATGTGACACAAATGGTATATCACATCAGATGTGCAAATATGAAGTTTGCAATTCAGGTCAGATTCAGGTCATACTTCAAATTAAAAGATTATACAAAAATGATATGCCTGGACTAAATAATTAATATCTCAATAACTACTGAATGAATCTGGATAAAATTTTCACAAAGGGAAGATACACTAGCGTGGCTCATGAGAAAAATGTTCTCATGAATTTTTTTTGTACATTAACACAACTGGGCATAAATATTCCATGAATACTCCTCCAGAATCCGCCGTTTCGCCCCTCGGGAGATTCAACGTCTGGTCAGAATCCAAAACTGAATTTGCAGCGATCGAATGTTCTTGTTTTCAGTTCAGAAAATATTCTAGTTTCTATTTTCGATGACCATTATCGGCTTCCAAGAGCCTAAAGAGCTCGAAATCACAATCCATTTCCTCCACATTTTCGTTGTGATCGTATTTGGCCGTCATTTTGTACGATTTGTTCACTAAAAACGACTTAAACACTGTTTAAATTGTTGAATTGAGAAATATTTTTCGAAACATCGCCATTTCTAGGTCAACAGGAAGTCACCTACTAAGGACTGAATAAATCGGGCAGTCTAATTGGATCATAAGAACGGCGGGAAAAAGTAAAGTTTTCAAAAGTTAGATATGTGTCGTCCGGATTCGGAAGCAACTTTTACAATTATGAAATGCCATACAACTTTGTAAATCCAAAGATTATACTGTTATATTTCATTAATCAATAACATTATTGGATAAGATGTAGGGATGCGTAGGATGCAAATGGATTTTGACAAAGACTTCCTGGTTTGGCATACCTGTACACTTTATGATTGAATATTGGCCCTAATTAGTGGTCCATTCATCAATACAGTGCTGTATATATGTCAACAAGATACTAGTTAACATATAAATGTAATAATAAAAGCAGTATATTCATTTTGAAAAATCAGATGAATTATTTTTTGTTCATGGGGAGATCATAATGATGAGTGTACTAGATCCTTTGAGTAGTCATCAGCTTTAGTGATTCAATTTTCATATTACAGGGGTTGTTCTCTTTGGCCCAAAAGAACTTGTTAAGTGCTAAGAATGGTGAAAAACTGCATGATTTTCGAAGAATTTTTGGCCAGCCCCTACCCCCACCCAAATGCATCACCTTTTGAGATTTAATCTTTCTAGGACTTAACATTCATGAAGACTTACATATACAGTAAAGGAAATGACCATATTAAACATTTTCAAAGCTAGTTTGCCTAATCAATAGTTAGGTGAGATTTGTTGTAATTGTCTGTTTTGCCATCAAGGACTTGTTAACATGAGCCCCAAATCATAGATGAAACCATGTGTAAACTGTAACATCTGTATATACACCCCAGCTTATCAACCATGAAATCAAAACAAGCAACACATAGAGAATAGCTGACCAACCAAACAACAAAGAATCCAAGAGCCTAATCAACCACCCAAACAACAAAGAAGCAACCAAGCAAAGAACAAAGCAACCAAGAATCTACAACAAAGAAGTAACCAAGCAAACAACAAAGCAATCAACAACCTAACCAAACAAAAAAGAAGCAACCAAACAAACAACAAAGCAACCAACAGCCTAACCAACCAAGCAAACAACAAAGAAGTAACCAGGCAAATGTAACAACTGAGGGTCACAGTTGCCTAGCCGTGACGTTACAAGAAATTAGAAGATGTTAAATTAAATAACATATGTGGTAGAGTGTTGCCTGGACTAGGGAGTATGAATAATTACCTACAATGCAATACTCGAAGAGAACATCTTGATACATGTACCTCTTATTTTTATTGGTCTTTTTTGTTTCCTTTTACATGAGATTGAACATATTTTATGCTTTAATCATATTGAAAATTGATTTTTATTCAATATAATACTAAACCATATACCGTATGCATTTATCTAATACTTTTTGAAACATTACCATAAAAAGGGAAGCATGGCATTGCTCATTTTGAAGGTCTCATGTTATTACACAGAGTTGCATGCCCTTCTAATTGAAAGCCCATGGATTTTATAACCTCAGAATACTGCCTTCAGTGTCGTGTTTGGCTGAGTTCCACAATGTAACCTAGCAGGATGGATGAAATAGAACAAACTGGTAAGTAGACACATGGTAACATTTCATTAATTCGTTATTTTAACCATGTGAACTGGTCACCAGAATAAGCGTTTTGATTCTATAGAAAGCACAGACACGGGAACAAGAGTTCATCCCCCTCCCACTCACTATGTATTAGGTAGAAAAAAGACAGGCTCCTATCTCGGGAAATATACGCCTCTACTCTAATTGCTCATATCTCCGTCACTGAGTTGTGTCATGCATTATATTTTGTCTCAATGCAAGGTGAAGACATTAAATCGTATTTATGGTAACTCACCAATTCTTAAATCAGCATAATTGCGCGGATAACATTGGATATGGGACGAAAAAACGTTCACTTTTGAAATCACGACACCTCGACGGCCATTAACTGCGACCTCTATAATATCCACAACGAGTGTCTCATTTTTTTAGGAATTGTATTTTTATAATTACGATTAAAAATCTCAATTCTAGTATTTAGATATATTTGTGGTGATGCTATGAAGTTATTGTAGTATTCTTGGTATATTTTAAATAGTATATCGTATAATATTAGCTTTTTTTGATTTTTACTAAAAAAA